>JBBHAA010003872.1:0-102224 GCA_037953035.1 Aquarana catesbeiana
GTTGGGTGACCTCACACAGACTGGTCTGACTCCCAGCAGTCGCACACAATGCCCGTCTAGAGCGTCCCCGGCGGCGGGTTACCTTGGCCTGTCGCGGGTCGGCGGGGAGAGGCCGGGTGGGCGCCGGAGGCCGTTCCTGAGGGTCAGCCTGGATGAAAAGAGCTTTGAGAATGATTGACAGCCGTGCAGGGGGAGGGGCAACGTGTCCCCCCCCCCCCCCGGACACAGAGAGGGTTAATAAAAGGGGTGATTTATACACAAGGGGGGGAATATAAAGGCGGAAAGACATGCAGAGCCAGGAAGGGGGGGAGGGGAGCAATCGAATAGGAACTACAGGGGCCACACCACACCACGGGGTCACCAGGGAAGTGCCACCACCACACCAGCCACAGGATGGCACCACACACTAGGAACAGCGCTGTACATTACCTGGCCGTGCCTCAGGACCGGGTCAGGCGGAAGAGGTTTGGAAGGCGGGTCGGGGCGATCGTAGCCCTCTATATCACACTGAGCAGGAGGAGCGCAGGAGAGGAGAGAGGGACCGGGGAGAGGAGCAGCCAGGACAGAGGATGACAATGGAGGGGGGAGGACAAGGTGAGGAGAGGAGGAGAGGAGAGAAGGGTAAGAGGAAAAGATGGAAAGGGAAGAGAGAGGAGAGGAAGGGAAGAGGAGAGGGGGAAGGAAGAGAAAAGGGGAGGAGAGGAGAAAGAAGGGAAGGTTAGGGGAGAAGAGAAGATAGAGAAGTGAAGGTAAGAAAGAGGAGAAGAGGGAAAGGAGGATGAAAGAGGAGAGGAAGAGAAGGAAAAGAGGGGAAGAGGGAAAGAGGAGAAGAAGAGAGGAGGGGAAGGGAGTTAAAAGGAAGGAAGGAAGGAAACAAGACGAGAGGAAGAGGAGGGGAAGAGGAGAGGAGGAAAGGAGAGAAGGGGCGGAAAGGAGAGGAGGGGATGGGAAGCAAAGAGAAGGAAAGGAGACGAGGGGAAGAGCAGAGAAGGAAAGAAGAGGTGCGAAATGGAAGTGGGGAGGAGAGAAGAGGTTGGGAGGAAAAGAGAGGGAGAGATGAGTTAAGAAGGGAAGAGGAGAAAAGGGAGAAAAGAGAGGGAAGGAAGAAGAGAGGGGATGAGAAGAAAATAGGAAGGTTAGATGAGAGGAGGAGAGGGGATAGTAGAGGTGTGAATGTAGGCAAAAGTAGAGCAGGGAAAAAGAGCGGAGGAAAGGAGAGAAGCGGAAGGCAAGGGAAGAGGAGAGGGGGAGAAGGGAGAGAAGGAGAAGGTAAGAGGAGCAAAGGAAAGGATAGGAATGGAAAGGAAAGGAGCGGAGGGGAAGGGAAGAGAGGGGGGGAGGCGAAGGGAATAGGGGAAGAGAAGAGGAGCGGAAGAAAAGGAGAGGAGCAGGGAAGGGGGGGGAAGAGAAGAGGAGCGGAGGAAAAGGAGAAGGAGAGAAGGAGAGGGAGGGAAGGAGAAGAGAAGAGGAGAGGGAGCGAAGGAGAAGGGAAGAGGAGCAAAGGAAAGGAAGAAGAAGGAGAGGAGAGGAGTGGAGGGGAAGGGAAGAAGGGAGGGGAGGAGAAGAGATGAAAAGGGGAGGGAAGAGATGAAAAGGGAAGGGAAGAGGAGAGGGAGGGAAGGAGCGGAGGGGAAGGGAAGAGGGGAAAGGGGAGGGGAGGAGAGGAAAGAAGGGAAGGTTAGAGAGGAGGGGTTGGGGGTAGTAGAGGGGAGGAGAGAAGGGTGCACAGATGATAGAAGATAGGGGAGGGGAGAAGAGAAGAAAGAGATGGTGATTCGTTAGTTTTGGGTTAATCCAGTTGGAAGTCACATACAGAAGATGAGGAGGCCGGGCTCTCGGTATGGCGGCTCTCGGGTATGGCGGCTCTCGGGTATGGCGGCTCTCGGGTATGGAGGCTCTCGGGTATGGAGGCTCTCGGGTATGGAGGCTCTCGGTATGGTGGCTCTCAGGTATGGAGGCTCTCGGTATGGCGGCTCGCACTTGGAGGAGACACACCTGAAACCTATGACAGCCAATCACAGAGCAGCTTTCTACAGCCTGGACTGGGCAGATCGCATGTTTGCAGCCGTGTCTCTGCTCCACCCATAACACCAGCCAATAAGATTTCACATCTTTGTATTATTCCTCTTCGTGCTCCGCCTTCCTTCTGAATAGTAGAGTTGTTAGTGGAGTGACTGAGAAGGAAATGGTGGAAATTTTCTGACAATCCCCACCCCCCCAATACTTCTCTAGAGTCAGAGAACCAAAACAATATGTGGAGCCGATGCCGGGCCGTGCCACTGCAGGGTGTCCAGCACAGAACATTTGTCGGACAGAAACCCCGCCCATCCTCAGGTTTGGGGGCGGGTATAGCCAGCTGAGCCAATGAGAGCTCAGCACTTTCACAGCGATGGACACCCAGCGAATCACAGGAGCCATTTTTTTTTTTGCTCACCTGGTTTCTGGCAGACATGACCTGCAGCTCGGTACTCTGAGTCCAGTGGGGTGGAGGAGGGCGCTGTGGGCGGAGCTGGCTGCGGGTCTCTGTCACTCTGTAACGAGAGAGAGGAGGGAAGAAGTGAATAAATCTTATATCCAGCGGACGTCAGACGCCTATTTTAGGGCGGAGCTCCCAGGAAAGCGGTAACAGACCGATATTGGCACTTGCTGCTGTTGCTGAAGATGCCAGAGATCATCCTCTGCAGAGAGCCGCGTTTCATGTAGCAGAAGACGACCAGGACGATGAAGACGATGAGGACGACGATGGAGGTGGTGATGAATATGGTGCTGCTCCCTGTATGAAGCAATAAGGGAACACGTTAGGCGGCACAGAACTGCAGCAAAGAACATGCGTCACAAAGCGACAACGCCGCATACTGACCGCGCTTCAGAGCCATCGGACCGCTATCAACGCTGCCGCCATCTCCATACTTGACGCAGTCCGGAGGAGCCCAACCGCGCTCACAGTGACAATTGCTGTTACTATTACACACCTAGAGGGGGCAGAACAGGGACACGAGACAAACAGTGAGAGCGGGAGACATGGGCAGACAGACATCAAGGAACAGAGAGAAGAGGACAGACAGAGAAGAGGACAGACAGAGAAGAGGACAGACAGAGAAGAGGACAGACAGAGAAGAGGAGGACAGACATCAAGGAACAGAGAGAAGGAGGACAGACAGAGAAGAGGACAGACAGAGAAGAGGACAGACAGACATCAAGGAACAGATAGAGAAGAGGAGGACAGACATCAAGGAACAGATAGAGAAGAGGACAGACAGAGAAGAGGACAGACAGACATCAAGGAACAGAGAGAAGGAGGACAGACAGACGTCAAGGAACAGATAGAGGAGGACAGACAGAGAAGAGGACAGACAGAGAAGAGGACAGACAGAGAAGAGGACAGACAGAGAAGAGGACAGACAGAGAAGAGGACAGACAGAGAAGAGGACAGACAGAGAAGAGGACAGACAGAGAAGAGGACAGACAGAGAAGAGGACAGACAGACGTCAAGGAACGACAGAGAAGAGGACAGACAGACGTCAAGGAACAGATAGAGAAGAGGACAGACAGACATCAAGGAACAGATAGAGAAGAGGACAGACAGACGTCAAGGAACAGATAGAGAAGAGGACAGACAGACGTCAAGGAACAGATAGAGGAGGAGGACAGACAGACATCAAGGAACAGATAGAGGAGGAGGACAGACAGACATCAAGGAACAGATAGAGGAGGAGGACAGACAGACATCAAGGAACAGATAGAGGAGGACAGACAGACATCAAGGAACAGATAGAGGAGGACAGACAGACGTCAAGGAACAGATAGAGGAGGACAGACAGACGTCAAGGAACAGATAGAGAAGAGGACAGACAGACGTCAAGGAACAGATAGAGAAGAGGACAGACAGACGTCAAGGAACAGATAGAGAAGAGGACAGACAGACGTCAAGGAACAGATAGAGAAGAGGACAGACAGACGTCAAGGAACAGATAGAGAAGAGGACAGACAGACATCAAGGAACAGATAGAGAAGAGGAGGACAGACATCAAGGAACAGAGAGAAGGAGGACAGACAGACGTCAAGGAACAGATAGAGGAGGACAGACAGAGAAGAGGACAGACAGAGAAGAGGACAGACAGACGTCAAGGAACAGATAGAGAAGAGGACAGACAGACGTCAAGGAACAGATAGAGAAGAGGACAGACAGACGTCAAGGAACAGATAGAGAAGAGGACAGACAGACGTCAAGGAACAGATAGAGAAGAGGACAGACAGACGTCAAGGAACAGATAGAGAAGAGGACAGACAGACATCAAGGAACAGATAGAGGAGGAGGACAGACAGACATCAAGGAACAGATGGAGGAGGACAGACATCAAGGAACAGATAGAGAAGAGGACAGACATCAAGGAACAGACAGACATCAAGGAACAGATAGAGAAGAGGACAGACAGACGTCAAGGAACAGATAGAGGAGGAGGACAGACAGACGTCAAGGAACAGATAGAGGAGGACAGACAGACGTCAAGGAACAGACAGAGAAGAGGACAGACAGAGAAGAGGACAGACAGACGTCAAGGAACAGATAGAGAAGAGGACAGACAGACGTCAAGGAACAGATAGAGAAGAGGACAGACAGACGTCAAGGAACAGACAGAGAAGAGGACAGACAGACGTCAAGGAACAGATAGAGAAGAGGACAGACAGACGTCAAGGAACAGATAGAGGAGGAGGACAGACAGACGTCAAGAAACAGATAGAGGAGGAGGACAGACAGACATCAAGGAACAGATAGAGGAGGACAGACATCAAGGAACAGATAGAGGAGGACAGACACACGTCAAGGAACAGATAGAGGAGGACAGACGTCAAGGAACAGATAGAGAAGAGGACAGACAGACGTCAAGGAACAGATAGAGGAGGAGGACAGACAGACGTCAAGAAACAGATAGAGGAGGAGGACAGACAGACATCAAGGAACAGATAGAGGAGGAGGACAGACAGACATCAAGGAACAGATAGAGGAGGACAGACATCAAGGAACAGATAGAGGAGGACAGACACACGTCAAGGAACAGATAGAGGAGGACAGACGTCAAGGAACAGATAGAGAAGAGGACAGACAGACGTCAAGGAACAGATAGAGGAGGAAGACAGACAGACGTCAAGAAACAGATAGAGGAGGAGGACAGACAGACATCAAGGAACAGATAGAGGAGGAGGACAGACAGACATCAAGGAACAGATAGAGGAGGACAGACATCAAGGAACAGATAGAGAAGAGGACAGACATCAAGGAACAGACAGACATCAAGGAACAGATAGAAGAGGAGGACAGACAGACGTCAAGGAACAGATAGAGAAGAGGACAGACAGACGTCAAGGAACAGATAGAGGAGGACAGACAGACATCAAGGAACAGATAGAGGAGGACAGACAGACGTCAAGGAACAGATAGAGAAGAGGACAGACAGACGTCAAGGAACAGATAGAGGAGGACAGACAGACGTCAAGGAACAGATAGAGGAGGACAGACAGACGTCAAGGAACAGATAGAGGAGGACAGACAGACGTCAAGGAACAGATAGAGAAGAGGACAGACAGACGTCAAGGAACAGATAGAGAAGAGGACAGACAGACGTCAAGGAACAGATAGAGAAGAGGACAGACAGACGTCAAGGAACAGATAGAGAAGAGGACAGACAGACGTCAAGGAACAGATAGAGAAGAGGACAGACAGACGTCAAGGAACAGATAGAGGAGGACAGACAGACGTCAAGGAACAGATAGAGGAGGACAGACGTCAAGGAACAGATAGAGAAGAGGACAGACAGACGTCAAGGAACAGATAGAGGAGGAGGACAGACAGACGTCAAGAAACAGATAGAGGAGGAGGACAGACAGACATCAAGGAACAGATAGAGGAGGACAGACATCAAGGAACAGATAGAGAAGAGGACAGACATCAAGGAACAGACAGACATCAAGGAACAGATAGAAGAGGAGGACAGACAGACGTCAAGGAACAGATAGAGAAGAGGACAGACAGACGTCAAGGAACAGATAGAGGAGGACAGACAGACATCAAGGAACAGATAGAGGAGGACAGACAGATGTCAAGGAACAGATAGAGAAGAGGACAGACAGACGTCAAGGAACAGATAGAGGAGGACAGACAGACGTCAAGGAACAGATAGAGGAGGACAGACAGACGTCAAGGAACAGATAGAGGAGGACAGACAGACGTCAAGGAACAGATAGAGAAGAGGACAGACAGACGTCAAGGAACAGATAGAGAAGAGGACAGACAGACGTCAAGGAACAGATAGAGAAGAGGACAGACAGACGTCAAGGAACAGATAGAGAAGAGGACAGACAGACATCAAGGAACAGATAGAGAAGAGGACAGACAGACATCAAGGAACAGATAGAGAAGAGGACAGACAGACGTCAAGGAACAGATAGAGGAGGACAGACAGACGTCAAGGAACAGATAGAGAAGAGGACAGACAGACGTCAAGGAACAGATAGAGAAGAGGACAGACAGACGTCAAGGAACAGATAGAGGAGGACAGACAGACGTCAAGGAACAGATAGAGGAGGACAGACAGACGTCAAGGAACAGATAGAGAAGAGGACAGACAGACGTCAAGGAACAGATAGAGGAGGAGGACAGACAGACGTCAAGAAACAGATAGAGGAGGAGGACAGACAGACATCAAGGAACAGATAGAGGAGGAGGACAGACAGACATCAAGGAACAGATAGAGGAGGACAGACATCAAGGAACAGATAGAGAAGAGGACAGACATCAAGGAACAGACAGACATCAAGGAACAGATAGAAGAGGAGGACAGACAGACGTCAAGGAACAGATAGAGAAGAGGACAGACAGACGTCAAGGAACAGATAGAGGAGGACAGACAGACATCAAGGAACAGATAGAGGAGGACAGACAGATGTCAAGGAACAGATAGAGAAGAGGACAGACAGACGTCAAGGAACAGATAGAGGAGGACAGACAGACGTCAAGGAACAGATAGAGGAGGACAGACAGACGTCAAGGAACAGATAGAGGAGGACAGACAGACGTCAAGGAACAGATAGAGAAGAGGACAGACAGACGTCAAGGAACAGATAGAGAAGAGGACAGACAGACGTCAAGGAACAGATAGAGAAGAGGACAGACAGACATCAAGGAACAGATAGAGAAGAGGACAGACAGACATCAAGGAACAGATAGAGAAGAGGACAGACAGACGTCAAGGAACAGATAGAGGAGGACAGACAGACGTCAAGGAACAGATAGAGAAGAGGACAGACAGACGTCAAGGAACAGATAGAGAAGAGGACAGACAGACGTCAAGGAACAGATAGAGGAGGACAGACAGACGTCAAGGAACAGATAGAGGAGGACAGACAGACGTCAAGGAACAGATAGAGGAGGAGGACAGACAGACGTCAAGAAACAGATAGAGGAGGAGGACAGACAGACATCAAGGAACAGATAGAGGAGGAGGACAGACAGACATCAAGGAACAGATAGAGGAGGACAGACATCAAGGAACAGATAGAGAAGAGGACAGACATCAAGGAACAGACAGACATCAAGGAACAGATAGAAGAGGAGGACAGACAGACGTCAAGGAACAGATAGAGAAGAGGACAGACAGACGTCAAGGAACAGATAGAGGAGGACAGACAGACATCAAGGAACAGATAGAGGAGGACAGACAGATGTCAAGGAACAGATAGAGAAGAGGACAGACAGACGTCAAGGAACAGATAGAGGAGGACAGACAGACGTCAAGGAACAGATAGAGGAGGACAGACAGACGTCAAGGAACAGATAGAGGAGGACAGACAGACGTCAAGGAACAGATAGAGAAGAGGACAGACAGACGTCAAGGAACAGATAGAGGAGGACAGACAGACGTCAAGGAACAGATAGAGGAGGACAGACAGACGTCAAGGAACAGATAGAGGAGGACAGACAGACGTCAAGGAACAGATAGAGGAGGACAGACAGACGTCAAGGAACAGATAGAGAAGAGGACAGACAGACGTCAAGGAACAGATAGAGGAGGACAGACAGACGTCAAGGAACAGATAGAGGAGGACAGACAGACGTCAAGGAACAGATAGAGGAGGACAGACAGACGTCAAGGAACAGATAGAGAAGAGGACAGACAGACGTCAAGGAACAGATAGAGAAGAGGACAGACAGACGTCAAGGAACAGATAGAGAAGAGGACAGACAGACGTCAAGGAACAGATAGAGGAGGACAGACATCAAGGAACAGAGAGAAGGAGGACAGACAGACGTCAAGGAACAGATAGAGAAGAGGACAGACAGACGTCAAGGAACAGATAGAGAAGAGGACAGACAGAGAAGAGGACAGACAGACGTCAAGGAACAGATAGAGAAGAGGACAGACAGAGAAGAGGACAGACAGACGTCAAGGAACAGATAGAGAAGAGGACAGACAGACGTCAAGGAACAGATAGAGAAGAGGACAGACAGAGAAGAGGACAGACAGACGTCAAGGAACAGATAGAGAAGAGGACAGACAGAGAAGAGGACAGACAGACGTCAAGGAACAGATAGAGGAGGACAGACGGACATAACAGAAGTAGAGGAGTGAATCCAGAGACAGACAGATGGACAGAAGGGACCAGAAGGACAGACATGGAGCCGGATTGGGTCACATGATTCCAGGTATAATGGGAATATACAGGACAGATCCCCTCCCCCTCCTCACCCCGCGTCCGCTGCATTTGCTCTGGCAGGTGAGCGCCTTCAGAACCGCGATGTCCTGACACTGCTGGTCCATGCAGACCTGTAAGAAAACGATGGGGGTCAGTCCCTGGTGTGAGGGGACCGGACAGTGTGACTAAAACAACCGGACGTCCAACAATCCCCACCCCCACTATGATGGGCCATACAGGATCACCCCACAAAGTGATAACCATCCCTAGTCGGCCATTTTGGGATTGTCTGCACACACTTCCATCCAATCTCATAGATACAATCAGATTGGACAGTGTGTGGGCCCCTCAGTGCTGGAATAACACGGTATCTTACCATCAATCGTCAGGACTTTTACAGGCCACACCCACCTTTCCGGGACCGCACACTGTCCCCGTCTTCACCAGGACTGGATCCCAGATATCCTCACCGAGGTTGAAGTTGGTGCCGCGGCAGGAGACCTCTGACCCGTTGACGGTGACCTTCACAGTAACGGATTTGGCTCCGGAACCCACAAGGGGCTGATTGTTCCCACCCTGACATTGGATGGTGCCGCAAAGAGCGTTCCTGCAAGACAGAGGTCAGGTGAGGACCATCAGGGACCGCCTACCCGTCATAGGTGATGCTTGGAGATCTCCCTGCCCCTCAATTCCCAGTTGGGTTCCCACCCATCTTGGGGTCTTACATTCTCCATAATATAAATGAAAAAAATCCAGAAAGGGTGGTGGGAACCCCTTTATAATGGGGATGGAAGGTGGTGGGAACCCCTTTATAATGGGGGTGGAAGGTGGTGGGAACCCCTTTATAATGGGGGTGGAAGGTGGTGGGAACCCCTTTATAATGGGGGTGGAAGGTGGTGGGAACTCCTTTATAATGGGGGTGGAAGGTGGTGGGAACTCCTTTATAATGGGGGTGGAAGGTGGTGGGAACCCCTTTATAATGGGGGTGGAAGGAACCCCTTTATAATGGGGGTGGAAGGTGGTGGGAACCCCTTTATAATGGGGGTGGAAGGTGGTGGGAACCCCTTTATAATGGGGGTGGAAGTTGGTGGGAACCCCTTTATAATGGGGGTGGAAGGTGGTGGGAACCCCTTTATAATGGGGGTGGAAGGTGGTGGGAACCCCTTTATAATGGGGGTGGAAGGTGGTGGGAACCCCTTTATAATGGGGGTGGAAGGTGGTGGGAACTCCTTTATAATGGGGGTGGAAACCTATTTATAAGGGGGGTGGAAGGTGGGCGGAGCTGGGAACTCTGGCCTAGGGGTGTACATACCTCGGAGAACAGGGCAGGTAAGTGCCATTGAGTCTCCGTCCGCAGCTGCCAAACCGGTCCCCCCTCATGTTCACCTTCCTGAAGCAAGCCTCAGGGGCCGGAGAGGACCCTGCAAAATAAAAGGGGGTGCAATTTAATTGGTTGCTCCGTTCACATGTGTCCAGGTCCCGGGTTCTTCACCAGGAACTCCAACTGGTTTGATGTAGCTTTGGGTGGAGGGGGTTAGATCCTCTGAGGTGTTTATTGCTCTCCAAGATTCCCCTCCCACACTGGGGACACACAAAGAGCAGTACTGTTTTTCCATCTGGGGGCCCCCTCCTCACCAAGGGCCCCACACATACTGACACTAGTTCACCTCCCTGTATAGGTAGAGGGTGGATGTTGTGCCCCTTCTGTGTCCTCCCATCTGGGAACCCCAATTTTCACCTTCCTGTATCCTGCCACTTGAGGGACCCCTTCTCACCTGGGTCCCATATCCTTGTATGCTCCCATTTGGGGGCACCTGGACCCCACACGCTTTGACATTGGTTCTCCTCCATGTGTGCATCCCTCAGAAGGTGAGTGTGTCCCTCCTGGGGGCCCCATAAGCTCTGACGCCAGTTCCCCTCCCTCCAAAAGGTGCCCCTTTTCTGAGTCCTACCACCTTGAGGGCCCCCTCCTCACCTGGACTCTACAAGCTCCTGTAAGGATCCCTCAGAAGGTAAGTGTGCCCCTCTCAGGTCCTCACACCTGTGGGCCCCATAAGCTCCGATGCTAGTTCTCCTCCCTCTGAAGGTGCCCCTTTTCTGCGTCCTACCACATGAGGGCTCCCATCCTCACATGGTTTGTCTCCATGTGTGCATCACTAACATCCTGTGCCTTCCCAACCTGGGGGCCCCCCCATTTTTACCTGGGCTCCACAAGCTCTGACCCTGGCTTCACATACTCTACTTCACCTCCATTTGTGTATCCTTCAGAAGGTTATTGTGCCCCTCCTGGGCCATCTCACCTGCGGGCCCCATGAGCTCTGACGCTAGTTCTCATCCCTCTGAAGGAGAATGTGCCCCTTTTCTGAGTCCTGCCACCTGGAAGACCCCCTCCTCACCTGGGCTCTAAAGCTCTGACCCTGGTTCTCCTCCCTCCGAAGTTGAATGCGCCCCCTTTCTGTGCCCCCCCCCCCCCGCTCAGGGGCTCGCCTGGACTTCACATGCTCTAGCTCCCCGTGTTCATCCCTCAGAAGGTGAGTGTGCCCCTCCCAGGTCCACCCACCTGGGGGCCCCCCCTCCTCACCTGGGCCCCACACGCTCTGACACTGGCTCTGCAGAGTTCGGCACTCTCCCCCGTAGCAGTGGGCCTGTCCTCGGGCGCAGGTCTCCCCGTCTTGCAGGTAGGTGTTGGCGGGGCAGTGGGGCGAGGCCCCGGTGCAGTATTCGGGTAGGTCACAGTCCCCGAGGGGCTCCCGGCACAGGGTCCCCGCTGGATTTATCTGAAGAGAGAGGAGAAACAGGTGAAGGAAAACGAGGCCAGGCTGCGCTCCTCAATCGGGGCTCAAATTCTTCCGTTTTTACATTTTGGGGGGTAAGTTTTCCTCAGACTTGGGGAAGAGGAGTCATCGAAGGTGGAGGAGGTTTCCTCTTTGGTCAATGCGGGACTCTTTACTGGAGAAGTCACCATAGCTGGGACTAACCACAGAGGGAGCACTTACCTTACACTGCTCACAGCACAGTCCGTCCGAGGCGCACTCGGCTCCGGCCACCAACTGGCAGGTGGAGGCGTTGCAGCAAGGGTCCGCGCACTCCTGCAGGTAGACAGTGGGGGGAACAGTGAGGGGGGAACAGAAGAAGAACACCATACACAGCATAACTCAAGTGGGGCATCATAATGTACTAGGGTTGGGAAGACATTGGGTGAGAGGCACTGGATCTGCGGTGCTCATGAATGGCCAGAGGTGGGCTGAAGGGACGGCCGCCTTGGGAGCTTTAACAGGAAGGAGGCCCAAGGGGTGGGCAGGAGGGGAGGCTGCCTTTGGAGCTTTAAACAGGAAAGAGGCCCAAGAGGTGAGCAGAAGGGAAAGGCGCCTTGGGAGCTTTAACAGAAAGGAGGCCCAAGGGGTGGGCAGGAGGGACAGTAGCCTTGGGAGCTTTAACAGGAAGGAGGCCCAAGGGGTGGGCAGGAGGGGCGGTCGCCTTGGGAGCTTTAACAGAAAGGAGGCCCAAGGGGTGGGCAGAGGGGATAGGCGCCTTGGGAGCTTTAACAGGAAGGAGGCCCAAGGGGTGGGCAGAGGGGGTAGGCGCATTGGGAGCTTTAACAGGAAGGAGGCCCAAAGGGTGGACAGGTGGGGCGACCGCCTTGGGAGCTTTAAAAGGAAGGAGGCCCAAGGGGTGGGCAGAAGGGACAGGTGCCTTGAAAGCTTAAACAGAAAAGAGGCCAAAAGGGGTTGTCATAAGGGGTGGCCCCCTTTGGAGCTTTAACAGAAAGGAGGGGCATAAGTGGTGGCCACCTTGGGAGCTTTAACAAGGAAGCCCAAGGGGTGGGCAGAAGTGACAGGCACCTTGGAAGCTTTAACAGGAAGGGGGACCTAAGTGGTGGCCACCTTGGGAGCTTAACCAGGAAGGTGGCCCAAGGGGTGGACAGAAGGGGCCATCCCCTTTAGAGCTTTAATGGGAAGGAGGAACATAAGGGGCGGCCACCTGGGGAGCTTTACCAGGAAGGTGGCCCAAGGGGTGTGCAGGAAGGGCGGCCACCTTGGGAGCTTTACCAGGAAGGTGGCCCAAGGGGTGGACAGAAGGGGTCGTCCCCTTTAGAGCTTTAATGGGAAGGAGGAACATAAGGGGCGGCCACCTGGGGAGCTTTACCAGGAAGGTGGCCCAAGGGGTGTGCAGGAAGGGCGGCCACCTTGGGAGCTTTACTAGAAAGGTGGCCCAAGGGGTGGGCAGAAGGGGCGATCCCCTTTTGAGCATTAACAGAAAAGAGGGGCATAAGGGGTGGGTAGAAGGGACGTGCTTCTGCCCTGATAAAGAGGTTCAGCCTGGTCCCTGAAACGCGTCGGCTTGCTGTAGCTTCAAGGAGCGAATCTGGAGACGATGAGAAGAGAGGAATAATGATGTCCCAGCCTCTACAGGAAGGATTCTTTATGGTAAGAGGCGTTGGGTTGGGGACTGTAGGACATGCGGGGCTCGGTGTGATTTCGGGGAGCGATTAGCGAGTCTCACCTGTGTCAGGCCGCAGTCGCATTGCTCGCCTTTCTCCACCACCAGATTTCCGCACTGCGCCTTCCCAAACACGCTGGACGGGGCGGGGACATTGAAGAGACACTTCCCCCCTCCTTCTCTGAAGATGGCGGCCAACTCCATCCGACTGCAGCTACTGAACTCCAACCCGGGCATGTACCTACCGTACACAGACACCATGTATGACCTCAGCTGTCCACAGGTGTCACAGTCCAGTCCCGGGGTCCCCCCTCGCGTGTCACAGTCCCGGGGCCCACCCCCCTCGCGTGTCACAGTCCCGGGGCCCACCCCCCTCGCGTGTCACAGTCCCGTCCCGGCCCCCCCCCCCCCGTGTCTCAGTCCCGTCCCGGCCCCCCCCCCCCGCGTGTCACAGACCCGTCCTGCAGTGGGCTCTATTCTGGGTCACCACTCACCCGGCTTTGGTCCCCTGCTCCATGATCCATTGTTTCCCGGTGCTGGGTTGGCCGCACTTCTCATCCGCTGTAATGTGGTTCAGACCCAGATTGTGGCCCAGTTGGTGCGCCACGGTGGAGGCCACGGCCAGGATAGAGACCGAGTGATCCTGTGTGGGGGAGGGGAGGAAAGGCGCCAAAAAATAAATACGATTTCAGTAATAATTATAAAGAAAAAAAAAGTATACAGTGCCTTGAAAAAGTATTCATACCCCTTGAAACGTCCCACATTTTGTTACAACCAAAAAACGTAAATGTATTTTATTGGGATTTTATGTGATAAACAACACAAAGTGTCACATAATTGTGAAGTGGAAGGAAAATGATAAATGATACAAATAAATATGTGAAAAGTGTGTGTGGGGGGGGGGGGGGGGGATTTGTATGGCGCCCCCCGGAGTCAATACTTTGTAGAACCCCCTTTCTCTACAATTACAGCTGCAAGTCTTTTTGGGGACGTCACAGTGAAGACCCCCTCAGAATGACGCCACGGTGAAGACCCCCTCAGAATGACGCCACGGTGAAGACCCCCTCAGAAGGACGCCACGGTGAAGACCCCCTCAGAATGGAGGGCACAGAGAAGACCCCTCAGAATGGAGGGCACAGAGAAGACCCCTCAGAATATCCTCTCCGGGGGAGGAGAACGTTTGGCAGAAACCTGGAATAAATATAATCTGTGCACTTTGTGCAGAAGGTTGCAGAGATCTGAGGTGGCCACTAGGTGGCGCAGAATGAGGTCACAATGACGACCCCCTCAGAAGGACGCCACGGTGACGACCCCCTCAGAAGGACGCCACGGTGACCACCCCCTCAGAAGGACGCCACGGTGACGACCCCCTCAGAAGGACGCCACGGTGACCACCCCCTCAGAAGGACGCCACGGTGACCACCCCCTCAGAAGGACGCCACGGTGACCACCCCCTCAGAAGGACGCCACGGTGACCACCCCCTCAGAAGGACGCCACGGTGACCACCCCCTCAGAAGGACGCCACGGTGACCACCCCCTCAGAAGGACGCCACGGTGACCACCCCCTCAGAGACGACGCCACGGTGACCACCCCCTCAGAGACGACGCCACGGTGACCACCCCCTCAGAGACGACGCCACGGTGACCACCCCCTCAGAGACGACGCCACGGTGACCACCCCCTCAGAGACGACGCCACGGTGACCACCCCCTCAGAGACGACGCCACGGTGACCACCCCCTCAGAGACGACGCCACGGTGACCACCCCCTCAGAAGGACGCCACGGTGACCACCCCCTCAGAAGGACGCCACGGTGACCACCCCCTCAGAAGGACGCCACGGTGACCACCCCCTCAGAATGGAGGTCACAGAGAAGACCCCTCAGAATGGAGGTCACAGAGAAGACCCCTCAGAATGAGGGCACAGAGAAGACCCCTCAGAATGGAGGGCACAGAGAAGACCCCTCAGAATGGAGGGCACAGAGAAGACCCCTCAGAATGAGGACACAGAGAAGACCCCTCAGAATGAGGACACAGAGAAGACCCCTCAGAATGAGGACACAGAGAAGACCCCTCAGAATGAGGACACAGAGAAGACCCCTCAGAATGAGGACACAGAGAAGACCCCTCAGAATGAGGACACAGAGAAGACCCCTCAGAATGAGGACACAGAGAAGACCCCTCAGAATGAGGACACAGAGAAGACCCCTCAGAATATCCTCTCCGGGGGAGGAGAACGTTCGGCAGAAACCTGGAATAAATATAATCTGTGCACTTTGTGCAGAAGGTTGCAGAGATCTGAGGTGGCCACTAGGTGGCGCAGAATGAGGTCACAATGACGACCCCCTCAGAAGGACGCCACGGTGACGACCCCCTCAGGACGCCACGGTGACGACCCCCTCAGAAGGACGCCACGGTGACCACCCCCTCAGAAGGACGCCACGGTGACCACCCCCTCAGAAGGACGCCACGGTGACCACCCCCTCAGAAGGACGCCACGGTGACCACCCCCTCAGAAGGACGCCACGGTGACCACCCCCTCAGAAGGACGCCACGGTGACCACCCCCTCAGAAGGACGCCACGGTGACCACCCCCTCAGAAGGACGCCACGGTGACCACCCCCTCAGAAGGACGCCACGGTGACCACCCCCTCAGAAGGACGCCACGGTGACCACCCCCTCAGAGACGACGCCACGGTGACCACCCCCTCAGAGACGACGCCACGGTGACCACCCCCTCAGAGACGACGCCACGGTGACCACCCCCTCAGAGACGACGCCACGGTGACCACCCCCTCAGAGACGACGCCACGGTGACCACCCCCTCAGAAGGACGCCACGGTGACCACCCCCTCAGAGACGACGCCACGGTGACCACCCCCTCAGAAGGACGCCACGGTGACCACCCCCTCAGAAGGACGCCACGGTGACCACCCCCTCAGAAGGACGCCACGGTGACCACCCCCTCAGAATGGAGGTCACAGAGAAGACCCCTCAGAATGGAGGTCACAGAGAAGACCCCTCAGAATGAGGACACAGAGAAGACCCCTCAGAATGAGGACACAGAGAAGACCCCTCAGAATGAGGACACAGAGAAGACCCCTCAGAATGAGGACACAGAGAAGACCCCTCAGAATGAGGACACAGAGAAGACCCCTCAGAATGAGGACACAGAGAAGACCCCCTCAGAATGAGGACACAGAGAAGACCCCCTCAGAATGAGGACACAGAGAAGACCCCTCAGAATGAGGACACAGAGAAGACCCCTCAGAATGAGGACACAGAGAAGACCCCTCAGAATATCCTCTCCGGGGGAGGAGAACGTTTGGCAGAAACCTGGAATAAATATAATCTGTGCACTTTGTGCAGAAGGTTGCAGAGATCTGAGGTGGCCACCAGGTGGCGCAGAATGAGGTCACGGTGAAGACCCCCTCAGAATGAGGTCACGGTGAAGACCCCCTCAGAATGAGGTCACGGTGAAGACCCCCTCAGAATGAGGTCACGGTGAAGACCCCCTCAGAATGCGGTCACGGTGAAGACCCCCTCAGAATATCCTCTCTGGGGGAGGAGAACGTTCGGCAGAAACCTGGAATAAATATAAACATAATCTGAGCATTTTGTGTAGAAGGTTGCAGAGATCTGAGGTGGCCACCAGATGGCGCTGAAGCCCAGGAATACACAAGGCTCATTGAATGCTGGGCAGAACACGGCGGGGCCCCCAGGGGCCTATCAGGGTGGAATGTCGTCCCGGTTTATTTTTTACCTGATATAAATAGTCCCCCAATCTAAACAGTGTGTGAAATATGTGAGTTTATCTGAGGATCCGGGGGAGAGTCACTGATCTGACTGACCTGAGAGAGGCCGCTGTGAGCTGCACTGTCCATCACCTCCCCCATCACTCCCCCGTCACCCACCATCACCTCCCCCATCACTCCCCCGTCACTGTCCCACATCCCTGAACATTCATGCTGGGTCCCCTTCCGATCATCACTGGGTCTCTGTACTTCTCTATGCAATGCAGGCAGATCGTGGCTGGTGGGAGGGGCCAGCAAGGGGTGCTAGGATGTTTTCAGGAAGCCATATGCAGCACTCCGCTGGCCCCTCCCACCAGCCACGATCTGCCTGCATTGCATAGAGAAGCAGAGACTCCTCCCCAGAGCCCTCAGTCCGGATGCAAGTGGGAGGAGTTATGCAAATATTAAAATTCCCTGATTGGTGTGGCTGTCAGTCTGGAGGAGTGGGTGGTCCTAGGCAGGATGTATTTGCATAGGTAACGCCCCCCCACGTGTGATGCTGAGCCTCCATGATTGACAGAACTGAAATCCAATGAATGAAAAGGGGCGGGGCCAGGGACAGTCAAGCTGGGGAGGAAAGGGCTAGATGATACTAGACGTCCTCCGTCCAGGAAAGGAGGCGGGGCTCTATCTGGTTGGCTGCAGCTTCCATCACACATGGCCTTGGAGAGACATCACTCACCATGCTGACCCCTCCGGAGCGATCGGCTGTACAGATGGAGCCCACAGTCGCCATTCCCGCCGCCGAGCCCGCAAATGTCACCCCGCTGGAAGGAAGAGATCAGAGTCATGTGACACATACACAGTATATATATTATATGTCATTTCCTCATTCAGCAGGCTTCTCATTGTGCTTCTGGATGGATTCCGGTCATGTGACCTCCCTGAGAACTACAGGGGGCGGGGCTGGAACCTGAGAACACACCCACTGCGCTTTCAATGTTTACATTCCAGTCCTTTGAGACAGAGGGGATACTCCGCTGGGGGGGGCCACTATCCACTGACACCAATGATTGGGGGGGCCACTATCCCACTGACACCAATGACTGGGGGGCCACTATCCCACTGACACCAATGACTGGGGGGCCACTATCCACTGACACCAACGACTGGGGGGCCACTATCCACTGACACCAATGATTGGGGGGGCCACTATCCCACTGACACCAATGACTGGAGGGGACACTATCCAACTGACACCAATGATTGGGGGGGGCCACTATCCCACTGACACCAATGATTGGGGGGGCCACTATCCCACTGACACCAATGACTGGGGGGCCACTATCCCACTGACACCAATGATTGGGGGGGGACACTATCCCACTGACACCAATGACTGGGGGGCCACTATCCACTGACACCAACGACTGGGGGGCCACTATCCACTGACACCAATGATTGGGGGGGCCACTATCCCACTGACACCAATGACTGGGGGGGACACTATCCCACTGACACCAATGATTGGGGGGGGACACTATCCCACTGACACCAATGACACCAATGATTGGAGGGGGACACTATCCCACTGACACCAATGATTGGAGGGGGACACTATCCCACTGACACCAATGATTGGAGGGGGACACTATCCCACTGACACCAATGATTGGAGGGGGGGACACTATCCCACTGACACCAATGATTGGAGGGGGACACTATCCCACTGACACCAATGATTGGGGGGGGGGACACTATCCCACTGACACCAATGATTGGGGGGGGACACTATCCCACTGACACCAATGATTGGAGGGGGACACTATCCCACTGACACCAATGATTGGAGGGGGACACTATCCCACTGACACCAATGATTGGGGGGGGGGACACTATCCCACTGACACCAATGATTGGGGGGGGGGACACTATCCCACTGACACCAATGATTGGGGGGGGGGACACTATCCCACTGACACCAATGATTGGGGGGGGGGGGACACTATCCCACTGACACCAATGATTGGAGGGGGACACTATCCCACTGACACCAATGATTGGAGGGGGACACTATCCCACTGACACCAATGATTGGGGGGGGGACACTATCCCACTGACACCAATGACTGGGGGGGACACTATCCCACTGACACCAATGACTGGGGGGGACACTATCCCACTGACACCAATGACACCAATGACTGGGGGGCCACTATCCCACTGACACCAATGACTGGGGGGCCACTATCCCACTGACACCAATGACTGGGGGGCCACTATCCACTGACACCAATGATGGGGGGGGGGGGGGGGCACTATCCCACTGACACCAATGATTGGGGGGGGGGCACTATCCCACTGACACCAATGATTGGGGGGGGGGGCACTATCCCACTGACACCAATGATTGGGGGGGGGCACTATCCCACTGACACCAATGATTGGGGGGGGGGGGCACTATCCCACTGACACCAATGATTGGGGGGGCCCACTATCACCAATGATTGGGGGGGGGGGCCCACTATCCAACTGACCACCAATAATTGGGGGTCACTATCCCACTGACAACAATGATTGGGGGGCCACTATCCGACTGACCACCAATGATTGGGGGTCACTATCCCACTGACAACAATGATTGGGGGGCCCACTATCCAACTGACCACCAATGATTGGGGGGCCACTATCCGACTGACCACCAATAATTGGGGGGCCACTATCCGACTGACCACCAATAATTGGGGGGCCACTATCCGACTGACCACCAATAATTGGGGGGCCACTATCCAACTGACGCCAATAATTGGGGGGCTATTCTCTGGGGGCCACTATCCACTGACACCAATGATTGGGGGGCTAGTCTCTGGGGGCCACTATCACAAATGATTGGAGGGTCGAAGGTCATGGTTCTATCCAACTGACCACCAATAATTGGGGGTCACTATCCCACTGACAACAATGATTGGGGGGCCACTATCCGACTGACCACCAATGATTGGGGGTCACTATCCCACTGACACCAATGATTGGGGGGCTAGTCTCTGGGGGCCACTATCACATAAATGATTGGAGGGTCGAAGGTCATGGTTCTAAAAGGTAGAAGGCCGCCCACTTATAGACTCCGCCTCCCTGGGGCCAAATCCGGCACAGTCCGGTTACACGTCTACACCGCACGCCAATGGACACGTATCCAGCGTGGTGACCACTCACGTGAGGAGCTGAGCGTTGTCATGGGGGATTCGGGGGAGGAGCTCCTTCTCCCTCCAGGACAGGAAACGGTTCAGCGTCTCCGCCGGGTTGAAACTGACCGAAATCCGATCCTTCTGACTCCAGACCTCCACCCCGACCAGGACCACCCGAATATTCAACGTCCGGAAAAACTGGAGGAGTGCGAGGGGTGAATAAAATAAGGGGGACCCGTTTAAAATCAAATAAAATAACAAACAAATAAATAATATGTAATAAATAAATAAAAATTATAAATAAACAAAATAAAACAAAAAAACAAAAACACACATAAACAAAATTAAATACAAGATAAAAAAAGGATCACTTTATATAAACAGGATAATAAGGGTACAATAAATAAAACAATAACAATCAAAATAAATAAAAAAAAAATTGTAAATAACAAATTAAAAATAAGAAAATAAATAAATAGAATAAATAAAATAAAAAAATAGCTAAGTAAAGGATCACTTAATCTACAAATTAGGAAATTATATTATAAAGTGTTCCTAGAAAAAAAAAAAAAATCTAAATATCAATTTTTAAAATAAGTAAAGAACACTAAAAAATGAAAATAAGTAAATAATATTAAATATAATAAAATACATAAGAGATAAGAAAAAGGGACACTTTATTAACAAAATACATATATTTTTATTTTGAAGAGGCACAAGCTTGTCTTCCTCAGGATTATTATCTTCCTCATATTATTAATATATATTAAAACACAGTAAATAAAAAAATAATTTAAAAAGAAGGTTGCTTTACATACAAAACAAGAAAATAAGTATTATATATTAAAAAAAAAAAAAAAAAAAAAAAAAAAAAAGAGAAAAATGTGGTAAGTCTACATAGAAAGGTGGAAACATTTGAACACAATGTACAGATGCCCCCTCCCCCCACCCATCGATCCCCCATGTTATTCATCTATAGAAGGCGATTGAACCCTGAATAATAAATGATGGCGGTGACTTACGGCGTCCATCCTGTTGGCGATCTCCAGGCTCCGGCTGTGAAGGGTCGCCAGGTCTCGGTGATACAACTCGTACTGCGAAGATGGAAGAGAAGGTAAGTACAGGGGGGGGGGAGGGGGCGAGGCCGTCATAAGACGCAGCCAACGCAAGACCACACCCACCTCGCTATTATCAGCCACCAACACCAGCTCCACGTACTTCGTCTCGCCGGTCCTGCCCCCCTGGAAGACACACAAAGGGGGAGGGTGGATGAGATTTCCAATGAAATTTGAGTCTGGGGTTCCCGGCTCCGCCCTCCTCTCTGCACTCACCTGATTGGAGGATCCACCTGCTGGGGGCGGTGGTGCCGGTTCCTCTTGGCCGGGTTGGGGGTCTCCCATACTTAGCAGCATCCTCCCAGTCTTGTGATTGGTAGATGTCCCGGGGGGCGTGTCCTGCGTCTCACAAGTGATGTTCCGATGGTCACTGATTGGTCGGAGTAGGTGCTTAAAGGACGGATCCCCCGGGACCGGCTCAATGGTGTACTGCTGCTCCGCCTCCACAATGACCACACCCCTGCAACATGGACACCAGAAAGGGAGGGGGGGGGCGTCACAAAAGTCACCCTATACATGTGATCTGTCATTTATTATTATTACTTCATGTCTGGAGAGTGGGAGTGGCCCTCAGGTGGGCGGAGTCTGTCCTGTACATTGTTAGCATGAAACGCGTCAGTGATGTCCTTACCTGAGTCCAGAGCACAGGCTGAGGCTGCTCCAGGGCCCGCTGTGTCCCGCCAGCCGTCCCTGATAATGGCAGCTCACCTGTAATAAGAGGAGAGTGGGGACAATGAGGAATGGAGGTGACGTGACGAAACGCACGCGGCAGGCCAATCCGAGGCGGATCACACCAGCGTGGCCCATTTCCCTCCCCCCCCCCCCTCGCCTTACCCGCTGAGGGCGGTTCTCCGTCACACGGGTCCCATCCGGGAGGTAGAAGGATAACGTGTGGAAGTCCGGCGTCAGGTGTCTGAAAAAAGAAGGGGGGAGGGGGGAAGGCGGAGTTATAGATTATTCCAGCCAATAAAATGAGAATCGCGAAATGCAAGCATCCACCATATCCTACAGGGACCCGACACCCTGACAAACAATGTGCCTCCACCCGTCCTCTGCACTACAGGATGGAAGTTCTGATCCCCAGAAGGAGCGGACACACCCGGGAGGGAAAACCCAACCCTGCCGAATATTTCCATTTATAAATGTTTGTGTAAAGTATATTATTACAAGGGGGTATTATCCTACCTGTACAGGGGTACTGAGGGATGGGGGGTATCCTATGAGGAGGGGGTATTATCCTCCCTGCATAGGTGTGCAGGGGGACGGGGTGTATATAGGGGGGGATGGGAGTATATGGGGGGTGTATATAGAGGTGGGGGGGATAACGATCGTCTCCCCTGCAGATTGTGTAAGTTAGAAATGAAGGGTCTATAATTTTTATCATAGGTGTATTTTATATGATAGAGACAGAATATCAACCAAAAATCCAGAAAAATCACACAATACAAATGTTATAAATGGAGTAAAATAAGTATTTGATCCCCAACAATAATTCTCCCCCCACAGACTGGATACAGGAGGGGCTCATGTGGTGTATATATGGAGTATATAGAGGGTGTATATAGTATATATGGGGGGTATATATGGAGTATATAGAGAGTGTATATAGTATATATGGAGTATATAGAGAGTGTATATAGTATATATGGAGTATATAGAGAGTGTATATAGTATATATGGGGGGTATATATGGAGTGTATAGAGAGTGTATATAGTATATATGGAGTATATAGAGTGTATATAGTATATATGGAGTATATAGAGAGTGTATATAGTATATATGGAGTATATAGAGAGTGTATATAGTATATATGGAGTATATAGAGAGTGTATATAGTATATATGGGGGGTATATATGGAGTATATAGAGAGTGTATATAGTATATATGGAGTATATAGAGTGTATATAGTATATATGGAGTATATAGAGAGTGTATATAGTATATATGGAGTATATAGAGAGTGTATATAGTATATATGGAGTATATAGAGAGTGTATATATGGAGTATATAGAGAGTGTATATATGGAGTATATAGAGAGTGTATATAGTATATATGGGGGGTATATATGGAGTATATAGAGAGTGTATATAGTATATATGGGGGGTATATATGGAGTATATAGAGAGTGTATATAGTATATATGGAGTATATAGAGAGTGTATATAGTATATATATGGAGTATATAGAGAGTGTATATAGTATATATGGGGGGTATATATGGAGTATATAGAGAGTGTATATAGTATATATGGAGTATATAGAGAGTGTATATAGTATATATGGAGTATATAGAGAGTGTATATAGTATATATGGGGGTATATATGGAGTATATAGAGAGTGTATATAGTATATATGGAGTATATAGAGAGTGTATATAGTATATATGGAGTATATAGAGAGTGTATATAGTATATATGGGGGGTATATATGGAGTATATAGAGAGTGTATATAGTATATATGGAGTATATAGAGAGTGTATATAGTATATATGGAGTGTATATAGTATATATGGGGGGTATATATGGAGTATATAGAGGGTGTATATAGTATATATGGAGTATATAGAGAGTGTATATAGTATATATGGAGTATATAGAGAGTGTATATAGTATATATGGGGGTATATATGAAGTATATAGAGGGTGTATATAGTATATATGGAGTATATAGAGAGTGTATATAGTATATATGGAGTATATAGAGAGTGTATATAGTATATATGGGGGTATATATGAAGTATATAGAGGGTGTATATAGTATATATGGAGTATATAGAGAGTGTATATAGTATATATGGAGTATATAGAGAGTGTATATAGTATATATATGGAGTATATAGAGAGTGTATATAGTATATATATGGAGTATATAGAGAGTGTATATATGGAGTATATAGAGAGTGTATATAGTATATATGGAGTATATAGAGAGTGTATATAGTATATATGGAGTATATAGAGAGTGTATATAGTATATATATATGGAGTATATAGAGAGTGTATATAGTATATATATGGAGTATATAGAGAGTGTATATATGGAGTATATAGGAGAGTGTATATAGTATATATGGAGTATATAGAGAGTGTATATAGTATATAATATGTAGTATATAGAGTGTATATAGTATATATGGAGTATATAGAGAGTGTATATAGTATATATATGGAGTATATAGAGAGTGTATATATGGAGTATATAGGAGAGTGTATATAGTATATATGGAGTATATAGAGAGTGTATATAGTATATATGGAGTATATAGAGAGTGTATATAGTATATATGGAGTATATAGAGAGTGTATATAGTATATATGGAGTATATAGAGAGTGTATATAGTATATATGGAGTATATAGAGAGTGTATATAGTATATATGGAGTATATAGAGAGTGTATATAGTATATATGGAGTGTATATAGTATATATGGGGGGTATATATGGAGTATATAGAGAGTGTATATAGTATATATGGGGGGTATATATGGAGTATATAGAGGGTGTATATAGTATATATGGAGTATATAGAGAGTGTATATAGTATATATGGAGTATATAGAGAGTGTATATAGTATATATGGAGTATATAGAGAGTGTATATAGTATATATGGGGGGTATATATGGAGTATATAGAGAGTGTATATAGTATATATGGAGTATATAGAGTGTATATAGTATATATGGAGTATATAGAGAGTGTATATAGTATATATGGAGTATATAGAGAGTGTATATATGGAGTATATAGAGAGTGTATATATGGAGTATATAGAGAGTGTATATAGTATATATGGGGGGTATATATGGAGTATATAGAGAGTGTATATAGTATATATGGGGGGTATATATGGAGTATATAGAGAGTGTATATAGTATATATGGAGTATATAGAGAGTGTATATAGTATATATATGGAGTATATAGAGAGTGTATATAGTATATATATGGAGTATATAGAGTGTATATAGTATATATGGGGGTATATATGGAGTATATAGAGAGTGTATATAGTATATATGGAGTATATAGAGAGTGTATATAGTATATATGGAGTATATAGAGAGTGTATATAGTATATATGGGGGTATATATGGAGTATATAGAGAGTGTATATATGGAGTATATAGAGAGTGTATATAGTATATATGGAGTATATAGAGAGTGTATATAGTATATATGGGGGGTATATATGGAGTATATAGAGAGTGTATATAGTATATATGGAGTATATAGAGAGTGTATATAGTATATATGGAGTGTATATAGTATATATGGGGGTATATATGGAGTATATAGAGGGTGTATATAGTATATATGGAGTATATAGAGAGTGTATATAGTATATATATGGAGTATATAGAGAGTGTATATAGTATATATGGGGGTATATATGAAGTATATAGAGGGTGTATATAGTATATATGGAGTATATAGAGAGTGTATATAGTATATATGGAGTATATAGAGTGTATATAGTATATATGGGGGTATATATGAAGTATATAGAGGGTGTATATAGTATATATGGAGTATATAGAGAGTGTATATAGTATATATGGAGTATATAGAGAGTGTATATAGTATATATGGAGTATATAGAGAGTGTATATAGTATATATATGGAGTATATAGAGAGTGTATATAGTATATATGGAGTGTATATAGTATATATGGGGGGTATATATGGAGTATATAGAGAGTGTATATAGTATATATGGGGGGTATATATGGAGTATATAGAGAGTGTATATATGGAGTATATAGAGAGTGTATATATGGAGTATATAGAGAGTGTATATAGTATATATGGAGTATATAGAGAGTGTATATAGTATATATATGGAGTATATAGAGAGTGTATATAGTATATATATGGAGTATATAGAGAGTGTATATAGTATATATATGGAGTATATAGAGAGTGTATATATGGAGTATATAGAGAGTGTATATAGTATATATGGAGTATATAGAGAGTGTATATAGTATATATGGAGTATATAGAGAGTGTATATAGTATATATATATGGAGTATATAGAGAGTGTATATAGTATATATATGGAGTATATAGAGAGTGTATATATGGAGTATATAGGAGAGTGTATATAGTATATATGGAGTATATAGAGAGTGTATATAGTATATATATGTAGTATATAGAGTGTATATAGTATATATGGAGTATATAGAGAGTGTATATAGTATATATATGGAGTATATAGAGAGTGTATATATGGAGTATATAGGAGAGTGTATATAGTATATATGGAGTATATAGAGAGTGTATATAGTATATATGGAGTATATAGAGAGTGTATATAGTATATATGGAGTATATAGAGAGTGTATATAGTATATATGGAGTATATAGAGAGTGTATATAGTATATATGGAGTATATAGAGAGTGTATATAGTATATATGGAGTGTATATAGTATATATGGGGGGTATATATGGAGTATATAGAGAGTGTATATAGTATATATGGGGGGTATATATGGAGTATATAGAGGGTGTATATAGTATATATGGAGTATATAGAGAGTGTATATAGTATATATGGAGTATATAGAGAGTGTATATAGTATATATGGAGTATATAGAGAGTGTATATAGTATATATGGGGTATATATGAAGTATATAGAGGGTGTATATAGTATATATGGAGTATATAGAGAGTGTATATAGTATATATGGAGTATATAGAGAGTGTATATAGTATATATGGGGGTATATATGAAGTATATAGAGGGTGTATATAGTATATATGGAGTATATAGAGAGTGTATATAGTATATATGGAGTATATAGAGAGTGTATATAGTATATATGGAGTATATAGAGAGTGTATATAGTATATATATGGGGGTATATATGAAGTATATAGAGAGTGTATATAGTATATATGGAGTATATAGAGAGTGTATATAGTATATATGGAGTATATAGAGGGTGTATATAGTATATATGGAGTATATAGAGAGTGTATATAGTATATATGGAGTATATAGAGAGTGTATATAGTATATATATGGAGTATATAGAGAGTGTATATATGGAGTATATAGGAGAGTGTATATAGTATATATGGAGTATATAGAGAGTGTATATAGTATATATATGGAGTATATAGAGAGTGTATATAGTATATATGGAGTATATAGAGAGTGTATATAGTATATATATGGAGTATATAGAGAGTGTATATATGGAGTATATAGGAGAGTGTATATAGTATATATGGAGTATATAGAGAGTGTATATAGTATATATGGAGTATATAGAGAGTGTATATAGTATATATGGAGTATATAGAGAGTGTATATAGTATATATGGAGTATATAGAGAGTGTATATAGTATATATATGGAGTATATAGAGAGTGTATATAGTATATATGGAGTATATAGAGAGTGTATATAGTATATATGGAGTATATAGAGAGTGTATATAGTATATATGGGGGTATATATGGAGTATATAGAGAGAGTGTATATAGTATATATGGAGTATATAGAGAGTGTATATAGTATATATGGAGTATATAGAGAGTGTATATAGTATATATGGAGTATATAGAGAGTGTATATAGTATATATGGAGTATATAGAGAGTGTATATAGTATATATGGGGGTATATATGGAGTATATAGAGAGAGTGTATATAGTATATATGGAGTATATAGAGAGTGTATATAGTATATATGGAGTATATAGAGAGTGTATATAGTATATATGGAGTATATAGAGAGTGTATATAGTATATATGGAGTATATAGAGAGTGTATATAGTATATATGGAGTATATAGAGAGTGTATATAGTATATATGGTTGGCCCGGTCCTGTACACACCGGTATTGGTGGTTGTAGTTCCCCTGTGTTGGGGTAATGAGGGGGGGGGGTCGTGTTTGATGTTTCTTCAGCTGATGTGAGCGGAGAGGGAAGTTCCTGCGGATGGACGGGGGTCTCCTAGAGGTCTCCATCCATCCACTTCCCATCCAATTCTCCAACATCTCCCGGCCTGAATTCCTCACCCTCCCCTCCCCTCCCCCACCCGCCCAAATCTCCTCGCAGGGCGAGAGGAAATTCTCCAACTCTGAAGATAAAAAAAAAACACTTTTCTTTTTTCACCGACACCCCTCATTGTGTGCCGAGACCTCCCATCCGGCCCCTCCGACTGGCCAGATCAGCACCTCCGATAGTCACCGCTCACACCTCCCCTACCAACTACACCCAAATCTGTGCCCACCATCCCCCCCCCTACACCCAAATCTGTGCCCACCATCCCCCCCCCTACACCCAAATCTGTGCCCACCATCCCCCCCCCCCTACACCCAAATCTGTGCCCACCATCCCCCCCCCTACACCCAAATCTGTGCCCACCATCCCCCCCCCTACACCCAAATCTGTGCCCACCATCCCCCCCCTACACCCAAATCTGTGCCCACCATCCCCCCCCCCCTACACCCAAATCTGTGCCCACCATCCCCCCCCCCTACACCCAAATCTGTGCCCACCATCCCCCCCCCTACACCCAAATCTGTGCCAACCTTCCCCCCTACACCCAGATCTGTGCCAACCTTCCCCCCTACACCCAGATCTGTGCCAACCTTCCTCCCTACACCCAGATCTGTGCCAACCATCCCCCCCCTACACCCAGATCTGTGCCAACCACCCCCCCCTACACCCAGATCTGTGCCAACCATCCCCCTACACCCAAATCTGTGCCAACCATGTCCCTACACCCAGATCTGTGCCAACCGTCCCCCCCTACACCCAGATCTGTGCCAACCTTCCCCCCTACACACAGATCTGTGCCAACCTTCCCCCCTACACACAGATCTGTGCCAACCTTCCCCCCCCCCTACACCCAAATCTGTGCCAACCACCCCCCCCTACACCCAAATCTGTGCCAACCGTCCCCCCCTACACCCAGATCTGTACCAACCATCCCCCCTACACCCAGATCTGTGCCAACCATCCCCCCTACACCCAGATCTGTGCCAACCGTCCCCCCCCCTACACCCAGATCTGTGCCAACCGTCCCCCCCCTACACCCAGATCTGTGCCAACCGTCCCCCCCTACACCCAGATCTGTGCCAACCGTCCCCCCCTACACCCAGATCTGTGCCAACCGTCCCCCCCTACACCCAGATCTGTGCCAACCGTCCCCCCCTACACCCAGATCTGTGCCAACCGTCACCCCCTACACCCAGATCTGTGCCAACCGTACCCCCCTACACCCAGACCTGTGCCAACCACCCCCCTACACCGAAATCTGGGCCAACCTTCCCCCCCACACCGAAATCTGGGCCAACCTTCCCCCCCCCCCCTACACCCAGATCTGTGCCAACCTTCCCCCCCCTACACCCAGATCTGTGCCAACCTTCCCCCCCCCCCCTACACCCAGATCTGTGCCAACCTCCCCCCCCCCCCTACACCCAGATCTGTGCCAACCTTCCCCCCCTACACCCAGATCTGTGCCAACCTTCCCCCCCCCCTTACACCCAGATCTGTGCCAACCTCCCCCCCCCCCCCTTACACCCAGATCTGTGCCAACCTTCCTCCCCCCCTACACCCAGATCTGTGCCAACCTTCCCCCCCCACACCCAGATCTGTGCCAACCTCCCCCCCCCCCCTACACCCAGATCTGTGCCAACCTTCCCCCCCCACACCCAGATCTGTGCCAACCTCCCCCCACACCCAGATCTGTGCCAACCTTCCCCCCTCTACACCCAGATCTGTGCCAACCACCCCCCTACACCCAGATCTGTGCCAACCTCCCCCCCCCCCCTACACCCAGATCTGTGCCAACCATCCCCCCTACACCCAAATCTGTGCCAACCATGTCCCTACACCCAGATCTGTGCCAACCACCCCCCCTACACCGAGATCTGTGCCAACCATCACCCTACACCCAAATCTGTGCCAACCATGTCCCTACACCCAGATCTGTGCCAACCATCCTCCTACACCCAGATGAATAGTCTGGGAGGGTTCCCCATAACAGAGATATTTTGGGGTGATGGGATGACGGATGGATTTCAGAATGTTCAGTTCCCGTGTCTGATGACATCACCCTGACATCGTCTCCAGACAGGGCGGGGTTTAACATCTTTTTTTTCGGCTGTCCGAACGTTTACGACTTGTTGTGTCGGCGTATCTACAACTGTTGTTAGGGTGTTGCGTAATCCGACCGCTGAAAAAACGGGGATTTGTTCTCAGCGACAGAACAGCTGCTACAGATTTGTGAGACGATCGTTTTCCATAAACCGCCCAACATGGAAACCAGCAGGTTGAGTCACACACATTGCCCAATTCTCGGGGCGAGACCCCCCCATATCCCCAACACACATTGCCCAATTATCGGGGCGAGACCCCCCCATATCCCCAACACACATTGTCCAATTCTCGGGGTGAGACCCCCCCCATATCCCCAACACACATTGCCCAATTCTCAGGGTGAGACCCCCCCATATCCCCAACACACATTGTCCAATTCTCGGGGCGAGACCCCCCCATATCCCCAACACACATTGTCCAATTCTCGGGGCGAGACCCCCCCATATCCCCAACACACATTGTCCAATTCTCGGGGTGAGACCCCCCCCATATCCCCAACACACATTGCCCAATTCTCGGGGCGAGACCCCCCCATATCCCCAACACACATTGTCCAATTCTCGGGGCGAGACCCCCCCATATCCCCAACACACATTGTCCAATTCTCGGGGCGAGACCCCCCCATATCCCCAACACACATTGCCCAATTCTCGGGGTGAGACCCCCCCATCCCCAACACACATTGTCCAATTCTCAGGGTGAGACCCCCCCATATCCCCAACACACATTGTCCAATTCTCGGGGCGAGACCCCCCCATATCCCCAACACACATTGTCCAATTCTCGGGGCGAGACCCCCCCATATCCCCAACACACATTGCCCAATTCTCGGGGTGAGACCCCCCCATCCCCAACACACATTGCCCAATTCTCAGGGCGAGACCCCCCCATCCCCTACACACATTGCCCAATTCTCGGGGCGAGACCCCCCCCCCATCCCCAACACACATTGCCCAATTCTCGGGGCGAGACCCCCCCATCCCCAACACACATTGCCCAATTCTCAGGGCGAGACCCCCCCCCCCCATCCCCTACACACATTGCCCAATTCTCGGGGCGAGACCCCCCCCCCATCCCCAACACACATTGCCCAATTCTCGGGGTGAGACCCCCCACATCCCCAACACACATTGCCCAATTCTCGGGGAGAGACCCCCCCAAACACACATTGCCCAATTCTCGGGACGAGACCCGCCCCCCCATCCCCAACACACATTGCCCAATTCTCGGGATGAGACCCCCCATATCCCCAACACACATTGCCCAATTCTCGGGATGAGACCCCCCCATATCCCCAACACACATTGTCCAATTCTCGGGGCGAGACCCGCCCCCCCATCCCCAACACACATTGCCCAATTCTCGGGATGAGACCCCCCCCCCATCCCCAAAACACATTGCCCAATTCTCGGGGTGAGACCCCCCCCCCCATCCAGATCTTTACCATTGGAAGGCACAAGGGATATGAACACTTTCCTTGGGTCCCGGACCTCCCAGAATGCACTGGGTGGGGTTTTGATCAGTGAAGGGTCTATACTGGCAGCGAAGGGTCTATACTGGCAGCGAAGGGTCTATACTGGCAGCGAAGGGTCTATACTGGCAGCGAAGGGTCTATACTGGCAGCGAAGGATCTATACTGGTGGGTCCCTTATACCCCATGGTCAAAGATTATCATTTTCTTGTGACCTTTACAACATCCCCAACTGATCACCCAAAAACACGTACCGATTCCTCTGAAGCTTCATCAGGATCCGAGTTCCATTTATGACCAAAGACAACTCCAGGAGACTGGGAGGGTCCTAGAAGAAGCAAAGAGAAGAGACCACTCAGGTAGGTGACCACAGTATAGACAAGGAGAGAAGAGGATCAGACAAGAGACCGCTCAGGTAGGTAGGTGACCACAGTATAGACAAGGAGAGAAGAGGATCAGACAAGAGACCGCTCAGGTAGGTAGGTGACCACAGTATAGACAAGGAGAGAAGAGGATCAGACAAGAGACCGCTCAGGTATGTAGGTGACCACAGTATAGACAAGGAGAGAAGAGGATCAGACAAGAGACCGCTCAGGTAGGTGACCACAGTATAGACAAGGAGAGAAGAGGATCAGACAAGAGACCGCTCAGGTATGTAGGTGACCACAGTATAGACAAGGAGAGAAGAGGATCAGACAAGAGACCGCTCAGGTAGGTGACCACAGTATAGACAAGGAGAGAAGAGGATCAGACAAGAGACCGCTCAGGTAGGTAGGTGACCACAGTATAGACAAGGAGAGAAGAGGATCAGACAAGAGACCGCTCAGGTAGGTGACCACAGTATAGACAAGGAGAGAAGAGGATCAGACAAGAGACCGCTCAGGTATGTAGGTGACCACAGTATAGACAAGGAGAGAAGAGGATCAGACAAGAGACCGCTCAGGTAGGTGACCACAGTATAGACAAGGAGAGAAGAGGATCAGACAAGAGACCGCTCAGGTAGGTAGGTGACCACAGTATAGACAAGGAGAGAAGAGGATCAGACAAGAGACCGCTCAGGTAGGTAGGTGACCACAGTATAGACAAGGAGAGAAGAGGATCAGACAAGAGACCGCTCAGGTAGGTAGGTGACCACAGTATAGACAAGGAGAGAAGAGGATCAGACAAGAGACCGCTCAGGTAGGTAGGTGACCACAGTATAGACAAGGAGAGAAGAGGATCAGACAAGAGACCGCTCAGGTAGGTAGGTGACCACAGTATAGACAAGGAGAGAAGAGGATCAGACAAGAGACCGCTCAGGTAGGTAGGTGACCACAGTATAGACAAGGAGAGAAGAGGATCAGACAAGAGACCGCTCAGGTAGGTAGGTGACCACAGTATAGACAAGGAGAGAAGAGGATCAGACAAGAGACCGCTCAGGTAGGTAGGTGACCACAGTATAGACAAGGAGAGAAGAGGATCAGACAAGAGACCGCTCAGGTAGGTAGGTGACCACAGTATAGACAAGGAGAGAAGAGGATCAGACAAGAGACCGCTCAGGTAGGTAGGTGACCACAGTATAGACAAGGAGAGAAGAGGATCAGACAAGAGACCGCTCAGGTAGGTAGGTGACCACAGTATAGACAAGGAGAGAAGAGGATCAGACAAGAGACCGCTCAGGTAGGTAGGTGACCACAGTATAGACAAGGAGAGAAGAGGATCAGACAAGAGACCGCTCAGGTAGGTAGGTGACCACAGTATAGACAAGGAGAGAAGAGGATCAGACAAGAGACCGCTCAGGTAGGTAGGTGACCACAGTATAGACAAGGAGAGAAGAGGATCAGACAAGAGACCGCTCAGGTAGGTAGGTGACCACAGTATAGACAAGGAGAGAAGAGGATCAGACAAGAGACCGCTCAGGTAGGTAGGTGACCACAGTATAGACAAGGAGAGAAGAGGATCAGACAAGAGACTGCTCAGGTAGGTAGGTGACCACAGTATAGACAGGGAGAGACCGCTCAGGTAGGTGGGGGATACATGTACAGGTGGAGAGGAGTGACTCCCCCCCTTTGCTGCTCTGTGCAGAGTTTCAATTAGAGAGAGACAGTCTGAAGGCAAACAGCTCCTCCCCCTCTCTCTCCTCTCTCTCTTCTATAGTGCTCAGGTGAAGATGAAACCTTTTTGTTCTAACAAAGATTTCGTATAAATTGTAATCCTAAGAAAACCCCCCCAACTCCATATCCAGAGGGGACAGCTTTCATGTCGGGTGACATTGGCGGGCCGGACGGTAAAAGCCGACATTGGAAGGGTATGTGGGGCGCACACGGCAGTGACAGGTCCTCTTCATTCATAGGGAGGGATCAATACTGAGTAGGTCTGAACTCCCAGAATAGAATAAAAGGGAAACTCCCAGCAGCTGAGGGACTGATAGGCGATCGTCTATGAACCCTGTCACAGAGGGATGAATGGCTCTTACACCTGGCGGGTCCAGGAAACAATATTTATTGTGAGGGAACTTCCTATTCATGACGTTATATTTATAGCTCCGTCCTGGCAATCGTACAAAGATCGCACGCTGACAGGCCGCGCTCCCTGGATATAAAACCGCCAAACAAAGGTTTGACAGAGTGCTCCCTGTTTTAGTGAGGGGCCCCTTCTCTTGCTGCGGCGCCCATCCCCTTGCTGTGGCACTCATTCTCTCGGTGCGGCGTCCCTCTTCTTGGTGCGGCGCTCCTATTCTCGGTGCGGCGTCCCTCTTCTTGGTGCGGCGCTCCTACTCTCGGAGCGGCCCGCCTTCCCTTGGTGCGGCGCGACCCCCCCTCCTCTTGGTGCGGCGCGGCCCCCCCCTCCTCTTGGTGCGGCGCGGCCCCCCCCCTCCTCTTGGTGCGGCCCCCCCCTCCTCTTGGTGCGGCGCGGCCCCCCCCCCCTCTTGGTGCGGCGCGGCCCCCCCCCTCCTCTTGGTGCGGCGCGGCCCCCCCCTCCTCTTGGTGCGGCGCGGCCCCCCCCCTCCTCTTGGTGCGGCGCGGCCCCCCCCCTCCTCTTGGTGCGGCGCGGCCCCCCCCCCTCCTCTTGGTGCGGCGCGGCCCCCCCCCCCCTCCTCTTGGTGCGGCGCGGCCCCCCCCCTCCTCTTGGTGCGGCGCGCCCCCCCCCCCCTCCTCTTGGTGCGGCGCGGCCCCCCCCCCTCCTCTTGGTGCGGCGCGGCCCCCCCCCCTCCTCTTGGTGCGGCGCGCCCCCCCCCCTCCTCTTGGTGCGGCGCGGCCCCCCCCTCCTCTTGGTGCGGCGCGGCCCCCCTGCTCTATGTCTTGGACTGTTCTCCAGGAGGACACTCGGGTTTTCTCGGAGAAGAACGCCAGCAGGAAAATGTTATTTATTTAGTCACAGTGGAGTGTAAACTCTCCGACATTCCGCTACAATGTGTTCCCGACCTTCCTGTACAGATATATATATATAGACAGAGATACAGTGTATATATATCTACTGGACGGCTGGTGGGGGAGTACAGGCAATACTCTGTACCGGGCCCCATCAGGGAATCAGGGGGCCCAACATTCTTGGCTGGCAGCTCTCCACCAAGTACAACAAGGCCACCCGTCATGTGAGTTGTCATATCGGAGCCATAGTGGGTGTCTCCCCAGTGCAGACTGGAAGGAGAGATGGCGGCACACAGAGCGGCTGGAGTGAGCGGGGGATTCCTGGGATGGAGAAGAAGGAGGACGAGCACCACATGACCACCATGTTTGTGTATGGGGTCCTGGGAGCCGGCCGCCATCCCTACATTGCCAGGCCTCACCAATAACCACACTGAGGTGATGGTGCCGGGGCCACCAATAGGAGGATAGAGGTAGTACTCCTGTATAGGGGGCCTAGGAGTGGGGCTGGGGGGGGGCAGGGGGTCTGTGAGGGGCCACATGATTTCTAAAGACAGCCCTATATATCCATTAAAGGTGTCCTGACAAAGAGATAATGTCCTCTATGTATCAGTGATGAATGGAAGATCTCAGACACAGTTCTCCCAAACACTAATCCTGACCCCAACCTCTGAACCATGATCCTAACCCCTAACCGTGATCCTAACCCCCTAAACGTGATCCTAACCATGATCCTAATCTTGGCTCTAATGTCTGAACCTGAACTTATTCTGACCCTGACTATAACCCCCTAATACTGACCCCAACGTCCAAACCTGATCCTACCCCAATCATGATCCTAACTGCCTAACTCTGAGCCTAATTATGAGCCTAACCCCCTAACCCGGACCCTAATGTCTGAACTTGACCCGACCCTAACTATGACTCTAACCCTGACCCTAACCATAGTCCTAACTACTTAATCCAGATTCTAACCCCCCCCCCCCCAACCCTGACCCTACTCTGATCCTAACCCTAATCATGACCCTAACTAACCCCCAACTCCCTAACCCTGATTCTACCATAAAACTTGACCCCTATACCTGAACCTGACCCTACCCTAACTATGACTAATAACTGATAACCCTAATCCTGCACCTAACCCCCTAAACCTGACCCTACCCGAACTATGACTCTGATAACTCTGACCCTAATCCTGCCCCTAACACCAATGTCCGAACCTGACCCTATGACTCCAATAACCCAGACCCTAATTCTGCTCCTAACCACCTACACCTGACCCTACCCCAACTATGACTCTAACCCTGACCCTAATAAAGATCTTGACTAACCCCAACCCCCTAATCCTGATCATGGTCCTTACCCCCTGAACCTGACCCTAATGTCTGAACTTGACCCTGCCCTATGACTCAAGCCCTGACCATAATCATGGTCCTAACTGCTTAACCCTGACCCTAACCCCCTAAACCCGACCCTTATATCTGAACCTGACCCTACCCTAACTATGTCTCTGATAACCCTGACCCTAATCATGGTCCTAACTGCCTAACCTTGACCGTGACCCTTATATCCGAACCTGGCCCTGACCCTAATAACTAACCCCAACCCTCTAAACCCTGATCCCACCTAATCCTGACCCTAACCCTGATCCCACCTAATCCTGACCCTAACCCTGATCCCACCTTAAACCTGACCCTAACCCTGATCCCACCTTAATCCTGACCCTATCCCTGACCTTAACCCTGATCTCACCTAATCCTGACCCTATCCCTGATCCCACCTTAATCCTGACCCCAACCCAGATCCCACCTTAATCCTGACCCCAACCCAGATCCCACCTTAATCCTGACCCCAACCCAGATCCCACCTTAATCCTGACCCCAACCCAGATCCCACCTTAATCCTGACCCCAACCCAGATCCCACCTTAATCCTGACCCCAACCCAGATCCCACCTTAATCCTGACCCCAACCCAGATCCCACCTAATCCTGACCCCAACCTAGATCCCACCTAATCCTAATCCTGACCCTAATCCTGATCCCACGTAATCCTGACCCTATTCCTGACCCCACCTTAATCCTGACCCTGTTCCTGATCCCACCTTAATCCTGACCCTATTCCTGATCCCACCTTAATCCTGACCCTATTCCTGATCCCACCTTAATCCTGACCCTATTCCTGATCCCACCTTAATCCTTAACCCCATCTATTCCTGACCCTAATCCTGATCCCATCTATTCCTGACCCTAACCCTGATCCCATCTATTGCTGACCCTAATCCTGATTCCATCTATTCCTGACCCTAATCCTGTTCCCACCTAATCCTGACCCCAACCCAGATCCCACCTAATCCTGACCGATCCCACCTACTCCTAATCCTACCTAATCCTGACCCTAACCCTGATCCCATCTATTCCTGGCCCTAACCCTGATCCCATCTATTCCTGGCCCTAACCCTGATCCCATCTAATCCTGACCCTAACCCTGATCCCATCTAATCCTGAACCTAACCCTGATCCCATCTAATCCTGACCCTAATCCTGATCCCATCTAATCCTGACCCTAATCCTGATCCCATCTAATCCTGACCCTAACCCTGATCCCATCTAATCCTGACCCTAACCCTGTTCCCACCTAATCCTGACCCCAAATCAGATCCCACCTAATCCTGACCGATCCCATCTACTCCTAATCCTACCTAATCCTGACCCTAACCCTGATCCCACCTAATTCTGACCCTAACCCTGATCCCATCTAATGCTGACCCTAACCCAGATCCCACCTAATCCTGACCCTAATCCTAATCCTGATCCCACCTAATCCTAACCCTAACCCTGATCCCACCTAATCCTGACCCTAACCCTGATCCCACCTTAATCCTGACCCTAACACTGATCCCACCTTAATCCTGACCCTAACACTGATCCCACCTTAATCCTGACCCTAACCCTGATCCCACCTTAATCCTGACCCTAACCCTGATCCCACCTTAATCCTGACCCTAACCCTGATCCCACCTTAATCCTGACCCTAACCCTGATCCCACCTAATCCTGACCCTAACCCTGATCCCACCTTAATCCTGACCCTAACCCTGATCCCACCTAATCCTGACCCTAACCCTGATCCCATCTAATCCTGATCCTAACCATGATCCCACCTTAATCCTGACCCTAACCCTGACCCCATCTTAATCCTGACCCTAACCATGATCCCACCTTAATCCTGACCTTAATATCCAAACCGGACCCACAGACCCTCTAATGAGCTCCCCCCTAGCTGGCTGAGGCCAGGGAGATCTGAGTGTTTTGCCCTGCTCTCTTCTCTGCTCTCAGGATGGGGGGGTCAGATAGTGAGGAAAGGGACTCAGCATGGGAAACATAAAGCTCCCTTCCCCTCCCCCCTCCGGACGCTCCAACAGGATCTGTAATCAGAGAAAACTCTCCACACCCTCCTCATCACTGGAGGGGGGGGGGGGAATACCGACACCTCCGGAGTGCCAGAATCCACACTCAGCCGCCACCCCCCCCCCCGGGCCCGACTCACAGAGGAGCCAGGTGTGATATTTCAGGTATAGGTGGAGTCCAGAGGGCTGCGCCATCTGCTGGAGAGGTAAAACCCCCCCCCTCCCCCAGTTTGGGAATAAACTCTCAGTTTTGGGTGGAGGGGCCCCCTGAGGGTAATTGAGACCACCGCTCCTCCCTCCCCAAAAATCTGCTGTCCTGTGCTCATGTATTCCGGGATTCCCTCATCAGCCGGGGAAAAGCGGAGCCCCCCCTTAATGCCATGTCATGGCTCCCCCCCATGTGAGGTCACAGGGCGTCGGGCGCAGAGTCTGTCATGGTGTACAGCTGCGGTGTTCTCCTTTACACACAAGAATTGGGAAGTGAGAGGTGGGCGTGCCCTTCCCCCTCATTGTTCCCGGGCGGGGGAGGAAGGAACCCTCCCTGGTGAGGAAATGTCTCACTCCTTCCAGAGGAGGCCGAGGTGATGATGTAATCGCGGGACAGGACGGGGTTAATAACCAACACCTGTCTGCCGCACCTGTCCTGGCCCCGCCCACTCTCACCTCGCCACGCCCGAAAGACAAACACTGTACAGAGCTTTTCTATTAAAAAGGAGCCCTCCGCCCCAATCACTCACTTCTAATAAAGGAGCCCCAACCTCTCTTCTCTTAAAGGAGCCCTCCGCCCCAAACCTCTCTTCTCTTAAAGGAGCCCTCCGCCCCAAACCTCTCATCTATTAAAAGGAGCCCTCCTCCTAATTACCAGCTATACACAGACAATGTGTCCGGCCCCGTGACTGGGGGTGGGGGTCACAGTGGGGAAGTGGAGGGGGGGGGGGGCAACAGTGGGGGGGTCCAGGGACAACCAGGCTTACAGATGGAGAACTAAGGAGAGGGTACTCACCCTGACCACTTCCTGGGGGGTCACTGCATGCCCCTCACCGACACTCAGCTGAGGGAACACCTCCCAATATGGCATCTGATCAGAGAAGGGGAGCGCAAGACCTGCATGGGGGACACAAGACACACAATCAGAGGGATGAATGAATGGATGGATGGATTGGAGGATGAATGGATGGATTGGAGGATGAATGGATGGATGGATTGGAGGATGAATGGATGGATGGATTGGAGGATGAATGGATGGATGGATTGGAGGATGAATGGACATTCTCTCTGCAATGTGGCGGAATACGGAGAGCTGTGATTGTCGGCACTCATTGGGAAGGGATGGGGGGGGTGGTTAGGGGTGTCCCGGTGGAGGAATTCCTGACACCACATTCCTCAATTTAGAGACAATCGGGAGGGGCGGGGTGTCACATCTGGAGGATCGGGAGGGGCCCCCACCCAGGTCCAGCTGTGCAGCGACTTCTCCCTCTATGAACCCTGGAAATTTCCGGGAATACAGCCACCCCCCCCCCCCATCTACAGCGGCACTCCGCCAACATTCCCAGAGTTGGAGGAACATCCAGGACATCGGACGACAAGCTGGAGGAATTAAAGGGTAACTCCAGAGACAGGAACCATGCAACCCAACAGATACATTGTAACTCAATGGAGGGTGACAACACTCTCCACCGCCTGCAATTCTACAGACTCCGTGTCACCGCCTCCCCCCCCCCCCCCCCCCCGGGGCTAAGAGTGACCAACACCTCCCTGGTGTCACCTGCGGCAACACCAAACCCCACCCCCCATACCACAGAGGAGTCATTACAGCCAAATCCAGACCATATCTGTGGAATGAGTCTGAACCTGTCCTGGTATGGCCAAGATTAGCGGAGAACGGGTGCCCCCAGGACAGGAGACATGAGGGGGAACGGGTGCCCCCAGGACAGGAGACATGAGGGGGAACGGGTGCCCCCAGGACAGGAGACATGAGGGGGAACGGGTGCCCCCAGGACAGGAGACATGAGGGGGAACGGGTGCCCCCAGGACAGGAGACATGAGGGGGAACGGGTGCCCCCAGGACAGGAGACATGAGGGGGAACGGGTGCCCCCAGGACAGGAGACATGAGGGGGAACGGGTGCCCCCAGGACAGGAGACATGAGGGGGAACGGGTGCCCCCAGGACAGGAGACATGAGGGGAACGGGTGCCCCCAGGACAGGAGACATGAGGGGGAACGGGTGCCCCCAGGACAGGAGACATGAGGGGGAACGGGTGCCCCCAGGACAGGAGACATGAGGGGGAACGGGTGCCCCCAGGACAGGAGACATGAGGGGGAACGGGTGCCCCCAGGACAGGAGACATGAGGGGGAACGGGTGCCCCCAGGACAGGAGACATGAGGGGGAACGGGTGCCCCCAGGACAGGAGACATGAGGGGGAACGGGTGCCCCCAGGACAGGAGACATGAGGGGGAACGGGTGCCCCCAGGACAGGAGACATGAGGGGGAACGGGTGCCCCCAGGACAGGAGACATGAGGGGGAACGGGTGCCCCCAGGACAGGAGACATGAGGGGGAACGGGTGCCCCCAGGACAGGAGACATGAGGGGGAACGGGTGCCCCCAGGACAGGAGACATGAGGGGGAACGGGTGCCCCCAGGACAGGAGACATGAGGGGGAACGGGTGCCCCCAGGACAGGAGACATGAGGGGGAACGGGTGCCCCCAGGACAGGAGACATGAGGGGGAACGGGTGCCCCCAGGACAGGAGACATGAGGGGGAACGGGTGCCCCCAGGACAGGAGACATGAGGGGGAACGGGTGCCCCCAGGACAGGAGACATGAGGGGGAACGGGTGCCCCCAGGACAGGAGACATGAGGGGGAACGGGTGTCCCCAGGACAGGAGACATGAGGGGGAACGGGTGTCCCCAGGACAGGAGACATGAGGGGGAACGGGTGTCCCCAGGACAGGAGACATGAGGGGGAACGGGTGTCCCCAGGACAGGAGACATGAGGGGGAACGGGTGTCCCCAGGACAGGAGACATGAGGGGGAACGGGTGTCCCCAGGACAGGAGACATGAGGGGGAACGGGTGTCCCCAGGACAGGAGACATGAGGGGGTACGGGTGTCCCCAGGACAGGAGACATGAGGGGGAACGGGTGTCCCCAGGACAGGAGACATGAGGGGGAACGGGTGTCCCCAGGACAGGAGACATGAGGGGGAACGGGTGTCCCCAGGACGGGAGACATGAGGGGGAACGGGTGTCCCCAGGACGGGAGACATGAGGGGGAACGGGTGTCCCCAGGACAGGAGACATGAGGGGGAACGGGTGTCCCCAGGACAGGAGACATGAGGCGGAACGGGTGTCCCCAGGACAGGAGACATGAGGGGAACGGGTGTCACCAGGACAGAAGACATGAGGGGAATGGGTGTCACCAGGACAGAAGACATGAGGGGAAATGTCTGGGAATACAGCCACCCCCCCTCCATCCACAGCGGCACTCCGCCAACATTCCCAGAGTTGGAGGAACATCCAGGACATCGGACTACAAGCTGGAGGAATTATTAATGGGTAACTCTGGAGACAGGAACCGTGCAACCTAACAGATAAACTGTAACTCAATAGAGGGTGACAACACTCTCCACCGCCTGCAATTCTACAGACTACGGGTCACTGCCCCGCCCCCTCGGGGCTTAGAGTGACCAACACCTCACTGGTTTCACCTGAGGCAACACCAAACCCCCCCCCAATACCACAGAGGAGTCATTACAGCCAAATCCAGACCAGATCAGTGGAATGAGTCTGAACCTGTCCTGGTGACGCGAAGACAAGAGGGGAACACGGGTGTCCCCAGGACAGAAGACAAGAGGGGAACACGGGTGTCCCCAGGACAGAAGACAAGAGGGGAACACGGGTGTCCCCAGGACAGAAGACAAGAGGGGAACACGGGTGTCCCCAGGACAGAAGACAAGAGGGGAACACGGGTGTCCCCAGGACAGAAGACAAGAGGGGAACACGGGTGTCCCCAGGACAGAAGACAAGAGGGGAACACGGGTGTCCCCAGGACAGAAGACAAGAGGGGAACACGGGTGTCCCCAGGACAGAAGACAAGAGGGGAACACGGGTGTCCCCAGGACAGAAGACATGAGGGGGAACGGGTGTCCCCAGGACAGAAGACATGAGGGGGAACGGGTGTCCCCAGGACAGAAGACATGAGGGGGAACGGGTGTCCCCAGGACAGAAGACATGAGGGGGAACGGGTGTCCCCAGGACAGGAGACATGAGGGGGAACGGGTGTCCCCAGGACAGAAGACATGAGGGGGAACGGGTGTCCCCAGGACAGGAGACATGAGGGGGAACGGGTGTCCCCAGGACAGAAGACATGAGGGGGAACGGGTGTCCCCAGGACAGAAGACATGAGGGGGAACACGGGTGTCACCCAGGACAGAAGACAAGAGGGGAACACGGGTGTCACCAGGACAGAAGACAAAAGGGGAACACGGGTGTCACCAGGACAGAAGACAAGAGGGGAACACGGGTGTCACCAGGACAGAAGACAAAAGGGGAACACGGGTGTCACCAGGACAGAAGACAAGAGGGGAACACGGGTGTCACCAGGACAGAAGACAAGAGGGGAAAACGGGTGTCACCAGGACAGAAGACAAAAGGGGAACACGGGTGTCACCAGGACAGAAGACAAGAGGGGAACACGGGTGTCACCAGGACAGAAGACAAGAGGGGAAAACGGGTGTCACCAGGACAGAAGACAAGAGGGGAACACGGGTGTCACCAGGACAGAAGAAAAGAGGGGAACACGGGTGTCACCAGGACAGAAGAAAAGAGGGGAACACGGGTGTCCCCAGGACAGTAGACATGAGGGGTTCAGATTTCCTTTCAGGTTGTCTATGCAGTCTGTGGCTCCATTAGAGAGATTGCCCCTCACTTCCTGTCCCGGTGACAACAGGTTCATCAGACAGGAAGTGAGGAAACTCTACAATTGGTGGAAGGGGAGACCCCGGCCGGGTCTTTATTTATGTCTGATGGGGGCTGGAAATGTTTACCCCTCCAAGAGAGCGGGAACCAATCACATGTCATTGTCACCCCTCAGCCCCCAGCCCGTCACCCTGTCACCCTGTCACCCCTCAGCCCCCAGCCTGTCACCCGTCACCCCTCAGCCCCCAGCCTGTCACCCGTCACCCCTCAGCCCCCAGCCCGTCACCCTGTCACCCTGTCACCCTGTCACCCTGTCACCCTGTCACCCTGTCACCCCTCAGCCCCCAGCCTGTCACCCGTCACCCCTCAGCCCCCAGCCTGTCACCCGTCACCCCTCAGCCCCCAGCCTGTCACCCGTCACCCCTCAGCCCGTCACCCCTCAGCCCGTCACCCCTCAGACCCCCAGCCCGTCACCCCTCAGACCCCCAGCCCGTCACCCCGTCACCCCTCAGCCCGTCACCCCTCAGCCCGTCACCCCTCAGCCCGTCAGCCAGTCACCCCGTCACCCCTCAGACCGTCACCCCTCAGACCCCCAGCCCGTCACCCCTCAGACCCCCAGCCCGTCACCCCTCAGACCCGTCACCCCTCAGCCCGTCACCCCTCAGCCCGTCACCCCTCAGCCCGTCACCCCTCAGCCCGTCACCCCTCAGCCTCCAGCCCGTCACCCCTCAGCCCCCAGCCCGTCACCCCTCAGCCCCCAGCCCGTCACCCCTCAGCCCCCAGCCCGTCACCCGTCACCCCTCAGCCCGTCACCCCTCAGCCCGTCACCCCTCAGCCCGTCACCCCTCAGCCCCCAGCCCACAGCCAGTCATCCCTTTAGCCAGTCACCCCTCAACCCCCAGCCAGTCACCCCTCAGACCCAAGCCAGTCACCCCGTCACCCCTCAGCCACAGCCCGTAACCCCTCAGCCAGTCACTCCGTCACCCCTCAGCCGTCACCCCTCAGCCCCCAGCCAGTCACCCCTTTAGCCAGTCACCCTCAGCCCCCAGCCAGTCACCCCTCAGACCCTCAGACCCCCAGCCCGTCACCCCTCAGCCCGTCACCCCTCACCCCTCAGACCTCCAGCCCGTCACCCCTCAGCCCGTCACCCCTCAGCCCCCAGCCAGTCACCCGTCACCCCTCAGCCCGTCACCCCTCAGCCCGTCACCCCGTCACCCCTCAGCCCTCAGCCAGTCATCCCTTTAGCCAGTCACCCCTCAACCCCCAGCCAGTCACCCCTCAGACCCAAGCCAGTCACCCCGTCACCCCTCAGCCACAGCCCGTCACCCCTCAGCCAGTCACTCCGTCACCCCTCAGCCCGTCACCCCTCAGCCCCCAGCCAGTCACCCCTCAACCCACAGCCAGTCACCCCTCAGACCCAAGCCAGTCACCCCGTCACCCCTCAGCCAGTCACCCCTCAGCCCCAGCCAGTCACCCCTTTAGCCAGTCACCCCTCAGACCCACAGCCACTCAGCCCGTCACCCCTCAGCCCGTCACCCCTCAGCCCGTCACCCCTCAGCCCCCCAGCCAGTCACCCCTCAGACCCTCAGCCAGTCACCCTGTCACCCCTCAGCCCGTCACCCCCCAGCCCCTCACCCCCCAGCCCGTCACCCCCCAGCCCGTCACCCCCCAGCCCGTCACCCCCCAGCCCGTCACCCCCCAGCCCGTCACCCCTCAGCCCGTCAGCCCTCAGCCCGTCAGCCCTCAGCCCCCAGCCAGTCACCCCGTCACCCCTCAGCCCGTCACCCCTCAGCCCCCAGCCAGTCACCCATCACCCCTCAGCCCGTCACCCCTCAGCCCGTCACCCGTCACCCCTCAGCCCGTCACCCCCCAGCCCGTCACCCCCCAGCCCGTCACCCCTCAGCCCGTCACCCCTCAGCCCGTCACCCCTCAGCCCCCCAGCCAGTCACCCCTTCAGCCCGTCACCCCTTCAGCCCTCAGCCAGTCACCCCTTCAGCCCGTCACCCCTTCAGCCCGTCACCCCTTCAGCCCGTCACCCCTTCAGCCCGTCACCCCTTCAGCCCGTCACCCCGTCACCCCTCAGACCCCAGCCCCTCAGCCCGTCAACCCGTCACCCCTCAGCCCGTCACCCCTCAGCCCCCCAGCCAGTCACCCCTCAGCCCCCCAGCCAGTCACCCCTCAGCCCACAGCCCGTCACCCCTCAGCCCACAGCCCCTCACCCCTCAGCCCGTCACCCCGTCACCCCTCAGCCCGTCACCCCTCAGCCAGTCACCCCTCAGCCAGTCACCCCTCAGACCCCCAGCCAGTCACCCGTCACCCCTCAGCCCGTCACCCCTCAGCCCGTCACCCCTCAGCCCGTCACCCCTCAGCCCGTCACCCCTTTAGCCAGTCACCCCTCAACCCCCAGCCAGTCACCCCTCAGACCCAAGCCAGTCACCCCGTCACCCCTCAGCCACAGCCCGTCACCCCTCAGCCAGTCACCCCTCAGCCCCCAGCCAGTCACTCCGTCACCCCTCAGCCCGTCACCCCTCAGCCCCCAGCCAGTCACCCCTCAACCCACAGCCAGTCACCCCGTCACCCCTCAGCCACAGCCCGTCACCCCTCAGCCAGTCACCCCTCAGCCCCCAGCCCGTCACCCCTCAGACCCCCAGCCCGTCAGCCCGTCAGCCCCCCAGCCCGTCAGCCCCTCAGCCCGTCAGCCCCCCAGCCCGTCAGCCCCCCAGCCCGTCAGCCCCCCAGCCCGTCAGCCCCCCAGCCCGTCAGCCCCCCAGCCCGTCAGCCCCCCAGCCCGTCAGCCCCCCAGCCCGTCAGCCCCCCAGCCCCCAGCCAGTCACCCGTCACCCCTCAGCCCGTCACCCCTCAGCCCCCAGCCAGTCACCCATCACCCTCAGCCCGTCACCCCTCAGCCCGTCACCCCTTAGCCCGTCACCCCGTCACCCCTCAGCCCCTCAGCCCGTCACCCCTCAGCCCGTCACCCCTCAGCCCGTCAGCCCGTCACCCCTCAGCCCATCACCCCTCAGCCCCCCAGCCCGTCACCCCTCAGCCCCCTAGCCCGTCACCCCTCAGCCCCCAGCCAGTCACCCGTCACCCCTCAGACCGTCACCCCTCAGACCGTCACCCCTCAGACCGTCACCCCTCAGACCGTCACCCCTCAGACCCCCAGCCAGTCACCCCTCAGACCCCCAGCCCCCCAGCCAGTCACCCCTCAGCCCCCAGCCAGTCACTCCGTCACCCCTCAGCCCCCAGCCAGTCACCCCTTTAGCCAGTCACCCCTCAGACCCACAGCCAGTCAGCCCGTCACCCCTCAGCCCGTCACCCCTCAGCCTCCAGCCCGTCACCCCTCAGACCCCCAGCCCGTCACCCCTCAGACCCCCAGCCCGTCACCCCTCAGACCCTCAGCCCGTCACCCCTCAGACCGTCACCCCTCAGACCGTCACCCCTCAGACCGTCACCCCTCAGACCGTCACCCCTCAGACCCCCAGCCAGTCACCCCTCAGCCCCCAGCCAGTCACTCCGTCACCCCTCAGCCAGTCACCCCTTTAGCCAGTCACCCCTCAGACCCACAGCCAGTCAGCCCGTCACCCCTCAGCCCGTCACCCCTCAGCCCCCCAGCCAGTCACCCCTTTAGACCCTCAGCCAGTCACCCTGTCACCCCTCAGCCCGTCACCCCCCAGCCCCGTCACCCCCCAGCCCGTCACCCCTCAGCCCGTCACCCCTCAGCCCGTCACCCCTCAGCCCGTCACCCCTCAGCCCAGTCACCCTCAGCCAGTCACCCCTCAGCCAGTCACTCCGTCACCCCTTTAGCCAGTCACCCCTCAGACCCACAGCCAGTCAGCCCGTCACCCCTCAGCCCGTCACCCCTCAGCCCGTCACCCCCTTCAGCCCGTCACCCCTTCAGCCCGTCACCCCTTCAGCCCTTCAGCCCGTCAGCCCTCAGACCCCAGCCCCTCACCCCGTCACCCCTCAGCCCCCCAGCCAGTCACCCCTCAGCCCACAGCCCGTCACCCCTCAGACCCCAGCCCCTCACCCCGTCACCCCTCAGCCAGTCACCCCTCAGCCCACAGCCCGTCACCCCTCAGCCCCCAGCCCGTCACCCCTCAGCCCGTCACCCCTTCAGCCAGTCACCCCTCAGCCCACAGCCCGTCACCCCGTCACCCCGTCACCCCTCAGCCAGTCACCCCTCAGCCAGTCACCCCTCAGACCCCCAGCCAGTCACCCCTCAGACCGTCACCCCTCACCCCTCAGACCGTCACCCTCACCCTCAGACCGTCACCCCTCAGACCGTCACCCCTCAGACCGTCACCCCTCAGACCCCCAGCCAGTCACCCCTCAGACCGTCACCCCTCAGCCCGTCACCCCTCAGACCCCCAGCCAGTCACCCCTCAGCCCGTCACCCCTCAGACCCCCAGCCAGTCACCCCTCAGACCGTCACCCCTCAGCCCGTCACCCCTCAGACCCCCAGCCAGTCACCCCTCAGACCGTCACCCCTCAGACCCCCAGCCAGTCACCCCTCAGACCCCCAGCCAGTCACCCCTCAGACCGTCACCCCTCAGACCCCCAGCCAGTCACCCCTCAGACCCCCAGCCAGTCACCCCTAAGACCGTCACCCCTCAGACCCCCAGCCCGTCACCCCTCAGACCCCAGCCAGTCACCCCTCAGACCGTCACCCCTCACACCCCCAGCCAGTCACCCCTCAGACCGTCACCCCTCAGCCCGTCACCCCTCAGACCCCCAGCCAGTCACCCCTCAGACCGTCACCCCTCACACCCCCAGCCAGTCACCCCTCAGACCGTCACCCCTCAGACCCCCGGCCAGTCACCCCTCAGCCAGTCACCCCTCAGCCCGTCACCCCCCACCCAGTCACCCCTCAGACCCCCGGCCAGTCACCCCTCAGCCAGTCACCCCTCAGACCCCTCAGCCTGTCACCCCTCCCCCTGGGACTGACCTGTGGGGTGTCTCCTCGGTGTGGTGATGAATATGATGAAGACACAGCAGTAGACGGAAGATGTGATCTCTCCCCCCATCCTCCCCGCTCTGCAACACCGACACCCCCACACCCCACTAATGACTACACGGGGGAGGAGCCATCCTAATAATGACTGCACGGGGGAGGAGCCACCCCACTGACTGACTGCACGGGGGAGGAGCGACCACACTGACTGACTGCACGGGGGAGGAGCCACCCCACTGACTGACTGCACGGGGGGGGGGAGCCACCACATTGACTGACTGCACGGGGGAGGAGCCATCCTAATAATGACTGCACGGGGGAGGAGCCACTCCACTGACTGACTGCACGGGGGAGGAGCCACCCCACTGACTGACTGCACGGGGGAGGAGCCACTCTACTGACTGAATTATAAGGGGGAGGAGCCACCCCACTCACTGACTACACGAGGGAGGAGCTACAAAACTGACTGACCCGAAAAAGTTCAGACGGGGTGGGCGGAGTTACGCATATCTGAATGATTGAGGAAGTAGAGTGGGGAGGAGTCTCTACCGGGGTGGGCGGGTCTACAGAGCGGTGAGTGACAGTGCGGAGGGCGGGAAGACATTACCTCAGAGAGCGAGGAGGGTGGAGTTCTGTGGGGTCAGTATTGGGGCCCCTGGGGGGAGGAGTTATAGTTCCTGTTTGGGGTGGAGTTCTCTGGGGTCAGTATTTGGGTCCCTGGGGGGAGGAGTTATGGTTCCTGTTTGGGGTGGAGTTCTGTGGGGTCAGTATTGGGGCCCCTGGGGGGAGGAGTTATGGTTCCTGTTTGGGGTGGAGTTCTGTGGGTTCAGTATTGGGGCCCCTGGGGGGAGGAGTTCCCTGGGGTCAGTATTAGGGCCCCTGAGGGGAGGAGTTATGGTTCCTGTTTGGGGTGGAGTTCTCTGGAGTCAGTATTGGGGCCCCTGGGGGGAGGAGTTATGGTTCCTGTTTGGGGTGGAGTTCTCTGGGGTCAGTATTTGGGCCCCTGAGGGGAGGAGTTATGGTTCCTGTTTGGGGTGGAGTTCTCTGGAGTCAGTATTGGGGCCCCTGGGGGGAGGAGTTATGGTTCCTGTTTGGGGGTGGAGTTCTCTGGAGTCAGTATTGGGGCCCCTGGGGGGAGGAGTTATGGTTCCTGTTTGGGGTGGAGTTCTCTGGAGTCAGTATTGGGGCCCCTGGGGGGAGGAGTTATGGTTCCTGTTTGGGGTGGAGTTCTCTGGGATCAGTATTTGGGCCCCTGAGGGGAGGAGTTATGGTTCCTGTTTGGGGTGGAGTTCTCTGGAGTCAGTATTGGGGCCCCTGGGGGGGAGGAGTTATGGTTCCTGTTTGGGGTGGAGTTCTCTGGAGTCAGTATTGGGGCCCCTGGGGGGAGGAGTTATGGTTCCTGTTTGGGGTGGAGTTCTCTGGAGTCAGTATTGGGGCCCCTGGGGGGAGGAGTTATGGTTCCTGTTTGGGGTGGAGTTCTCTGGAGTCAGTATTGGGGCCCCTGGGGGGAGGAGTTATGGTTCCTGTTTGGGGTGGAGTTCTCTGGAGTCAGTATTGGGGCCCCTGGGGGGAGGAGTTATGGTTCCTGTTTGGGGTGGAGTTCTTCTGGAGTCAGTATTGGGGCCCCTGGGGGGAGAGTTATGGTTCCTGTTTGGGGTGGAGTTCTCTGGGATCAGTATTTGGGCCCCTGAGGGGAGGAGTTATGGTTCCTGTTTGGGGTGGAGTTCTCTGGAGTCAGTATTGGGGCCCCTGGGGGGAGGAGTTATGGTTCCTGTTTGGGGTGGAGTTCTCTGGGATCAGTATTGGGGCCCCTGGGGGGAGGAGTTATGGTTCCTGTTTGGGGTGGAGTTCTCTGGAGTCAGTATTGGGGCCCCTGGGGGGAGGAGTTATGGTTCCTGTTTGGGGTGGAGTTCTCTGAGGTCAGTATTGGGGCCCCTGGGGGGAGGAGTTATGGTTCCTGTTTGGGGTGGAGTTCTCTGGAGTCAGTATTGGGGCCCCTGGGGGGAGGAGTTATGGTTCCTGTTTGGGGTGGAGTTCTCTGGAGTCAGTATTGGGGCCCCTGGGGGGAGGAGTTATGGTTCCTGTTTGGGGTGGAGTTCTCTGGGGTCAGTATTTGGGCCCCTGGGGGGAGGAGTTATGGTTCCTGTTTGAGGTGGAGTTCTCTGGGGTCAGTATTTGGGCCCCTGGGGGGAGGAGTTATGGTTCCTGTTTGGGGGTGGAGTTCTCTGGGGTCAGTATTGGGGCCCCTGGGGGGAGGAGTTATGGTTCCTGTTTGGGGTGGAGTTCTCTGGGGTCAGTATTGGGGCCCCTGGGGGGAGGAGTTATGGTTCCTGTTTGAGGTGGAGTTCTCTGGGGTCAGTATTTGGGCCCCTGGGGGGAGGAGTTATGGTTCCTGTTTGGGGTGGAGTTCTCTGAGGTCAGTATTGGGGCCCCTGGGGGGAGGAGTTATGGTTCCTGTTTGGGGTGGAGTTCTCTTGGGTCAGTATTTGGGTCCCTGGGGGGAGGAGTTATGGTTCCTGTTTGGGGTGGAGTTCTCTGGGGTCAGTATTTGGGCCCCTGGGGGGAGGGAGTTATGGTTCCTGTTTGGGGTGGAGTTCTCTTGGGTCAGTATTGGGGCCCCTGAGGGGAGGAGTTATGGTTCCTGTTTGGGGTGGAGTTCTCTGGGGTCAGTATTAGGGCCCCTGGGGGAGGAGTTATGGTTCCTGTTTGGGGTGGAGTTCTCTGGGGTCAGTATTAGGGCCCCTGGGGGGAGGAGTTATGGTTCCTGTTTGGGGTGGAGTTCTCTGGGGTCAGTATTGGGGCCCCTGGGGGGAGGAGTTATGGTTCCTGTTTGGGGTGGAGTTCTGTGGGTTCAGTATTGGGGCCCCTGGGGGGAGGAGTTCCCTGGGGTCAGTATTAGGGCCCCTGGGGGGAGGAGTTATGGTTCCTGTTTGGGGTGGAGTTCTCTGGGGTCAGTATTGGGGCCCCTGGGGGAGGAGTTATGGTTCCTGTTTGGGGTGGAGTTCTCTGGGGTCAGTATTGGGGCCCCTGGGGGGAGGAGTTATGGTTCCTGGGGAGGAGTTATGGTTCCTGTTTGGGGTGGAGTTCTCTGGGGTCAGTATTTGGGCCCCTGGGGGGAGGAGTTATGGTTCCTGTTTGGGGTGGAGTTCTCTGGGGTCAGTATTAGGCCCCTGGGGGGAGGAGTTATGGTTCCTGTTTGGGGTGGAGTTCTCTGGGGTCAGTATTGGGGCCCCTGGGGGGAGGAGTTATGGTTCCTGTTTGGGGTGGAGTTCTGTGGGTTCAGTATTGGGGCCCCTGGGGGGAGGAGTTCCCTGGGGTCAGTATTAGGGCCCCTGGGGGGAGGAGTTATGGTTCCTGTTTGGGGTGGAGTTCTCTGGGGTCAGTATTGGGGCCCTGGGGGGAGGAGTTATGGTTCCTGTTTGGGGTGGAGTTCTCTGGGGTCAGTATTGGGGCCCCTGGGGGGAGGAGTTATGGTTCCTGTTTGGGGTGGAGTTCTCTGGGGTCAGTATTTGGGCCCCTGGGGGGAGGAGTTATGGTTCCTGTTTGGGGTGGAGTTCTCTGGGGTCAGTATTTGGGCCCCTGAGGGGAGGAGTTATGGTTCCTGTTTGGGGTGGAGTTCTCTGGGGTCAGTATTGGGGCCCCTGGGGGGAGGAGTTATGGTTCCTGTTTGGGGTGGAGTTCTCTTGGGTCAGTATTGGGGCCCCTGAGGGGAGGAGTTATGGTTCCTGTTTGGGGTGGAGTTCTCTTGGGTCAGTATTAGGGCCCCTGGGGGGAGGAGTTATGGTTCCTGTTTGGGGTGGAGTTCTCTGGGTCAGTATTGGGGCCCCTGGGGGGAGGAGTTCCCTGGGGTCAGTATTAGGGCCCCTGGGGGGAGGAGTTATGGTTCCTGTTTGGAGTGGAGTTCTCTGGGGTCAGTATTGGGTCCCCTGGGGGGAGGAGTTATGGTTCCTGTTTGGGGTGGAGTTCTGTGGGTTCAGTATTGGGGCCCCTGGGGGGAGGAGTTATGGTTCCTGTTTGGGGTGGAGTTCTCTGGGGTCAGTATTGGGGCCCCTGGGGGGAGGGGTTATGGTTCCTGTTTGGGGTGGAGTTCTCTGGGGTCAGTATTGGGGCCCCTGGGGGGAGGAGTTATGGTTCCTGTTTGGGGTGGAGTTCTCTGGGGTCAGTATTGGGGCCCTGGGGGGAGGAGTTATGGTTCCTGTTTGGGGTGGAGTTCTCTCGGGTCAGTATTGGGGCCCCGGGGGGGAGGAGTTATGGTTCCTGTTTGGGGTGGAGTTCTCTGGGGTCAGTATTTGGGCCCCTGGGGGAGGAGTTATGGTTCCTGTTTGGGGTGGAGTTCTCTGGGGTCAGTATTTGGGCCTCTGAGGGGAGGAGTTATGGTTCCTGTTTGGGGTGGAGTTCTCTGGGGTCAGTATTGGGGCCCCTGGGGGGAGGAGTTATGGTTCCTGTTTGGGGTGGAGTTCTCTTGGGTCAGTATTGGGGCCCCTGAGGGGAGGAGTTATGGTTCCTGTTTGGGGTGGAGTTCTCTTGGGTCAGTATTAGGGCCCCTGGGGGGAGGAGTTATGGTTCCTGTTTGGGGTGGAGTTCTCTGGGGTCAGTATTGGGGCCCTGGGGGGAGGAGTTCCCTGGGGTCAGTATTAGGCCCCTGGGGGGAGGAGTTATGGTTCCTGTTTGGAGTGGAGTTCTCTGGGGTCAGTATTGGGTCCCCTGGGGGGAGGAGTTATGGTTCCTGTTTGGGGTGGAGTTCTGTGGGTTCAGTATTGGGGCCCCTGGGGGGAGGAGTTATGGTTCCTGTTTGGGGTGGAGTTCTCTGGGGTCAGTATTGGGGCCCCTGGGGGAGGGGTTATGGTTCCTGTTTGGGGTGGAGTTCTCTGGGGTCAGTATTGGGGCCCCTGGGGGGAGGAGTTATGGTTCCTGTTTGGGGTGGAGTTCTCTGGGGTCAGTATTGGGGCCCTGGGGGGAGGAGTTATGGTTCCTGTTTGGGGTGGAGTTCTCTCGGGTCAGTATTGGGGCCCCGGGGGGGAGGAGTTATGGTTCCTGTTTGGGGTGGAGTTCTCTGGGGTCAGTATTTGGGCCCCTGGGGGGAGGAAGTTATGGTTCCTGTTTGGGGTGGAGTTCTCTGGGGTCAGTATTTGGGCCCCTGAGGGGAGGAGTTATGGTTCCTGTTTGGGGTGGAGTTCTCTGGGGTCAGTATTTGTTATGGTTCCTTGTTTGGGGTGGAGTTCTCTGGGGTCAGTATTGGGGCCCCTGGGTGGAGGGTTATGGTTCCTGTTTGGGGTGAGTTCTCCTGGGGTCAGTATTGGGGCCCCTGTGGGGAGGAGTTATGGTCCTGTTTGGGGTGGAGTTCTCTGGGGTCAGTATTGGGGCCCCTGGGGGGAGGAGTTATGGTTCCTGTTTGAGGTGGAGTTCTCTGGGTCAGTATTTGGGCCCCTGGGGGGAGGAGTTATGGTTCCTGTTTGGGTGGAGTTCTCTGAGGTCAGTATTGGGGCCCCTGGGGGGAGGAGTTATGGTTCCTGTTTGGGGTGGAGTTCTCTTGGGTCAGTATTTGGGTCCCTGGGGGGAGGAGTTATGGTTCCTGTTTGGGGTGGAGTTCTCTGGGGTCAGTATTGGGGCCCCTGGGGGAGGAGTTATGGTTCCTGTTTGGGGTGGAGTTCTCTGGGGTCAGTATTGGGGCCCCTGGGGGGAGGAGTTATGGTTCCTGTTTGGAATGGAGTTCTCTGGGGGTCAGTATTTGGGCCCCTGGGGGGAGGAGTTATGGTTCCTGTTTGGGGTGGAGTTCTCTGGGATCAGTATTGGGGCCCCTGGGGGGAGGAGTTATGGTTCCTGTTTGGGGTGGAGTTCTCTTGGTTCAGTATTTGGGCCCCTGGGGGAGGAGTTATGGTTCCTGTTTGGGGTGGAGTTCTCTGGGGTCATTATTGGGGCCCCTGGGGGGAGGAGTTATGGTTCCTGTTTGGGGTGGAATTCTCTGGGGTCATTATTTGGGCCCCTGGGGGGAGGAGTTATGGTTCCTGTTTGGGGTGGAGTTCTCTGGGATCAGTATTGGGGCCCCTGGGGGGAGGAGTTAAGGTTCCTGTTTGGGGTGGAGTTCTCTGGGGTCAGTATTGGGGCCCCTGGGGGGAGGAGTTATGGTTCCTGTTTGGGGTGGAGTTCTCTGGGGTCATTATTTGGGCCCCTGGGGGGAGGAGTTATGGTTCCTGTTTGGGGTGGAGTTCTCTGGGGTCAGTATTGGGGCCCCTGGGGGGAGGAGTTATGGTTCCTGTTTGGGGTGGAGTTCTCTGGGGTCATTATTTGGGCCCCTGGGGGGAGGAGTTATGGTTCCTGTTTGGGGTGGAGTTCTCTGGGGTCAATGTCTGGGGGGGAGGGGTGTGATAAGGATAGATTTAGGAAAGGTGTTTGTCAGGGGCGGAGTTTTTGTGGCCCGGCAGCAGCCAATCAGGTTTGAGGTGTTTTTGTCCTGAGTGTGAATGGGGCCCTGTGTATGGGGGAGGGGGTGTACACAGCTCTATTCATACCCCCCCCCCTCCGGAGGACTCCCCTCCAACCATAAACATCACACCCACCCCCTCACCATCCGGGGGGCGGCGGCAGAGGACCGGACTCCCTCCCCCGTCCAATCACACACCAGGATCCGGAGATTCACCCGCAACCAATCATCAGTGAATGTGACATTTACTGCTTTATAAATATAATGTATAAATGCCCCCCTAGTGTATAGATGTACCCCGATATATAAATATCCCCCCCCAGTGTATAGATGTACCCCGATATATAAATATCCCCCCCCCCAGTGTATAGATGTACCCCGATATATAAATATCCCCCCAGTGGTATAGATGTACCCCGATATATAAATACCCCCCCAGTGTATAGATGTACCCCGATATATAAATATCCCCCCAGTGTATAGATGTACCCCGATATATAAATATCCCCCCCCAGTGTATAGATGTACCCCGATATATAAATATCCCCCCCCAGTGTATAGATGTACCCCGATATATAAATATCCCCCCCCCCAGTGTATAGATGTACCCCGATATATAAATATCCCCCCCCCCAGTGTATAGATGTACCCCGATATATAAATATCCCCCCCCCAGTGTATAGATGTACCCCGATGTATAAATATCCCCCCCCAGTGTATAGATGTACCCCGATATATAAATATCCCCCCCCAGTGTATAGATGTACCCCGATATATAAATATCCCCCCCCCCAGTGTATAGATGTACCCCGATATATAAATATCCCCCCCCAGTGTATAGATGTACCCCCATGTATAAATATCCCCCCCAGTGTATAGATGTACCCCGATATATAAATATCCCCCCCCCAGTGTATAGATGTACCCCGATATATAAATATCCCCCCCAGTGTATAGATGTACCCCGATATATAAATATCCCCCCCAGTGTATAGATGTACCCCGATATATAAATATCCCCCCCAGTGTATAGATGTACCCCCATGTATAAATATCCCCCCCAGTGTATAGATGTACCCCGATATATAAATATCCCCCCCCCCAGTGTATAGATGTACCCCGATATATAAATATCCCCCCCAGTGTATAGATGTACCCCGATATATAAATATCCCCCCAGTGTATAGATGTACCCCGATATATAAATATCCCCCCCAGTGTATAGATGTACCCCGATATATAAATATCCCCCCAGTGTATAGATGTACCCCGATATATAAATATCCCCCCAGTGTATAGATGTACCCCGATATATAAATATCCCCCCCAGTGTATAGATGTACCCCGATATATAAATATCCCCCCCAGTGTATAGATGTACCCCGATATATAAATATCCCCCCCAGTGTATAGATGTACCCCGATGTATAAATACCCCCAGTGTATAGATGTACCCCGATATATAAATATCCCCCCCAGTGTATAGATGTACCCCGATATATAAATATCCCCCCAGTGTATAGATGTACCCCGATATATAAATATCCCCCCCAGTGTATAGATGTACCCCGATATATAAATATCCCCCCAGTGTATAGATGTACCCCGATGTATAAATACCCCCCCAGTGTATAGATGTACCCCGATATATAAATATCCCCCCCCAGTGTATAGATGTACCCCGATATATAAATATCCCCCCCAGTGTATAGATGTACCCCGATATATAAATATCCCCCCCCCAGTGTATAGATGTACCCCGATATATAAATATCCCCCCCAGTGTATAGATGTACCCCGATATATAAATACCCCCCGGTGTATAGATGTACCCCGATATATAAATATCCCCCCCAGTGTATAGATGTACCCCGATATATAAATATCCCCCCCCCAGTGTATAGATGTACCCCGATATATAAATATCCCCCCCCAGTGTATAGATGTACCCCGATATATAAATATCCCCCCCCAGTGTATAGATGTACCCCGATATATAAATACCCCCCGGTGTATAGATGTACCCCGATATATAAATATCCCCCCCCAGTGTATAGATGTACCCCGATATATAAATATCCCCCCCCAGTGTATAGATGTACCCCGATATATAAATATCCCCCCCAGTGTATAGATGTACCCCGATATATAAATATCCCCCCCAGTGTATAGATGTACCCCGATATATAAATATCCCCCCCCCAGTGTATAGATGTACCCCGATATATAAATATCCCCCCCCCAGTGTATAGATGTACCCCGATATATAAATATCCCCCCAGTGTATAGATGTACCCCGATATATAAATACCCCCCCGGTGTATAGATGTACCCCGATGTATAAATACCCCCCTCCGAGGTATAGATGTACCCCGATATATAAATACCCCCCGGTGTATAGATGTACCCTGATATATAAATATCCCCCCCCAGTGTATAGATGTACCCCGATATATAAATACCCCCCCGGTGTATAGATGTACCCCGATGTATAAATACCCCCCTCCGAGGTATAGATGTACCCCGATATATAAATACCCCCGTTGTATAGATGTACCCCGACATATAAATGCCCCCCTCTCCCCGGTGTATAGATGTACCCCAATATATAAATACCACCCCCGGTGTATAGATGTACCCCGATATATAAATACCCCCCCGGTGTATAGCTGTACCCCGATCTATAAATACCACCCCCGGTGTATAGATGTACCCCGATATATAAATACCACCCCGGTGTATAGATGTACCCCGATATATAAATACCCCCCCCCAGTGTATAGCTGTACCCCGATATATAAATACCACCCCCAGTGTATAGATGTACCCCGACATATAAATACCCCCCCGGTGTATAGCTGTACCCCGATATATAAATACCCCCCGATCTAACCACCTCCTTCCATCACACCACTACTCTACAAATACGGGGGAGCTCCCGCTGCATCCTGGGTACTCAGCTGTGTCCCAGGGACAGAGTCTCTTTTACTTCCTGTCCTGAAGACACAACAGGAAATTAAGGACAATCTCCTCTTAGTTGTCAACAGAAAAGCTGTCCCCATTAGAATATTTCTTATCACTTCCTGTCTCAGTGACACCTGGACAAATAGAGGGCGGAGCTCCCCAATGGGGACACAGACAGCAGAAAACACAGAACATATTACTATGTGGAAAGTAAGTGGGGCCCTAGGGGTTGGGGGCCACAGGAGGGAGGAGGACAGAACACGGGACCCCGCGGTTAATGGCCACAGGAGGGAGCAAGGACAGAAAGATTCATTAGAAGGGGAGCAGAACGGGGCCACGGGGGAGGGTAAGAGAAAGCCAGGATCTAAAAGCTAGGAGGGGAGCAGAGCGGGGCCCTGGGGTTAGGACCACAGTAGGTAACCAATCAGACCCTGGGAAGGACAGGTAAGTGGAAGAAGCTGAAGGCGTGTTCTGTGCCCTCCCAGCCATGTATTCAATACTAACTTAGGTGGGTGGAGTTTGGTCACACTCCATGGTGTAGAGAGGAAGGGAGGTGGGAATTGGGGGGTCCTCATGATCTAATATTCATGGTGTAGAGGGGGGAGGTGGGAATTGGAGGGTCCTCATGATCTAATATTCATGGTGTAGAGGGGGGAGGTGGGAATTAGGGGGTCCTCATGATCTAATATCCATGGTGCAGAGAAGGGAGGTGGGAATTGGGGGGGTCCTCATGATATAATACCCATGGTGTAGAGGAGGGAGGTGGAAATTAGGGGGGTCCTCATGATCTAATATCCATGGTGTAGAGGAGGGAGGTGGGAATTGGGGGTCCTCATGATCTAATATCTATGGTGTAGAGGAGGGAGGTGGGAATTGGGGGTCCTCATGATCTATTATCCATGGTGTAGAGGAGGGAGGTGGGAATTGGGGGTTCCTCATGATCTAATACCCATGGTGTAGAGGAGGGAGGTGGGAATTGTGGGGCCCTCATGGTCTAAAATCCATGGTGTAAAGGAGGGAGGTGGGAAATGGGGGGGGGGGTCCTCATGATCTAATATCCATGGTATAGAGAGGAAGGGAGGTGGGAATTGGGGGTCCTCATGGTCTAATATCCATGGTGTAGAGGAGGGAGGTGGGAATTGGGGGGTCCTCATGATCTAATACCCATGGTGTAGAGGAGGGAGGTGGGAATTGGGGGTTCCTCATGATCTAATACCCATGGTGTAGAGGAGGGAGGTGGGAATTTTGGGGTCCTCATGGTCTAATATCCATGGTGTAGAAGAGGGAGGTGGGAAATGGGGGGTCCTTGTGGTCTAATATCCATGGTGTAGAGGAGGGAGGTGGGAATTGGGGGGGGGGGGGTCCTCATGATCTAACACCCATGGTGTAGAGGAGGGAGGTGGGAATTGGGGGGTCCTCATGATCTAATACCCATGGTGTAGAGGAGGGAGGTGGGAATTGGGGGGTCCTCATAATCTAATACCCATGGTGTAGAGGAGGGAGGTGGGAATTGGGGGGTCCTCATGATCTAATACCCATGGTGTAGAGGAGGGAGGTTGGAATTGGGGGGTCCTCATGATCTAATACCCATGGTGTAGAGGAGGGAGATGGGAATTGGGGGTTCCTCATGATCTAATATCCATGGTGTAGAGGAGGGAGGTGGGAATTGGGGGGTCCTCATGATCTAATACCCATGGTGTAGAGGAGGGAGGTTGGAATTGGGGGGTCCTCATGATCTAATACCCATGGTGTAGAGGAGGGCGGTGGGAATTGGGGGTCCTCATGATCTAATATCCATGGTGTAGAGGAGGGAGGTGGGAATTGGGGGGTCCTCATGATCTAATATCCATGGTGTAGAGGAGTGAGGTGGGAATTGGGGGTTCCTCATGATCTAATACCCATGGTGTAGAGGAGGGAGGTGGGAATTGTGGGGTCCTCGTGGTCTAAAATCCATGGTGTAGAGGAGGGAGGTGGGAAATGGGGGGTCCTCATGATCTAATATCCATGGTGTAGAGGAGGGAGGGGGGAATTGGGGGGTCCTTGTGGTCTAATATCCATTTTTTAGAGAGGAAGGGAGGTGGGAATTGGGGGTCCTAATGGTCTAATATCCATGGTGTAGAGGAGGGCGGTGGGAATTGGGGGATCCTCATGATCTAATATCCATGGTGTAGTGGAGGGAGGTGGGAATTGGGGGGTCCTCATGATCTAATATCCATGGTGTAGAGGAGGGCGGTAGGAATTGGGCGGTCCTCATGATCTATTATCCATGGTGTAGAGGAGGGAGGTGGGAATTGGGGGGTCCTCGTTATCTAATATCCATGGTGTAGAGGAGCGAGGTGGGAATTGGGGGGTCCTCGTTATCTAATATCCATGGTGTAGTGGAGGGAGGTGGGAATTGGGGGTCCTCATTATCTAATATCTATGATGTAGAGGAGGGAGGTGGGAATTGGGGGGGTCCCCTTGATCTAATATCTATGATTTAGAGGAGGGAGGTGGGAATTGGGGGGTCTTCATGATCTAATATCCATGGTGTAGAGGAGGGAGGTGGGAATTGGGGGGTCCTTGTTGTCTAATATCCATGGTTTAGAGAGGAAGGGAGGTGGGAATTGGGGGTCATCATGGTCTAATATTCATCGTGTAGAGGAGGGCAGTGGGAATTGGGGGTCCTCGTGATCTAATATCCATGGTATAGAGGAGGGCGGTGGGAATTGGGGGTCCTCATGATCTAATATCTATGATGTACAGGATGGAGGTGCGAATTGGGGGGGTCCTCATGATCTATTATCCATGGTGTAGAGGGGGGGGGGGGGAATTGGTGGGTCCTCATGATCTAATATCCATTGTGTAGAGGAGGGAGGTGGGAATTGGGGGTCCTCATGATCTAATATCCATGGTGTAGAGGAGGGAGGTGGGAATTGGGGGGTCCTCATGATCTAATATCCATGGTGTAGAGGAGAGAGGTGGGAATTGGGGGGTCCTCGTGATCTAATATCCGTGGTGTAGAGGAGGGAGGTGGGAATTGGGGGGTCCTCATGATCTAATATCTATTTTGTAGAGGAGGGAGGTGGGAATAGGGGGGTCCTCGTGATCTAATATCCATGGTGTAGAGGAGGGAGGTGGGAATTGGGGGGGCCTCGTGATCTATCCATGGTGTAAATGAGAGGTGGGAATTGGGGAGTCCTCATGATGTAATATCCATGGTGTAGAGGAGGGAGGTGGGAATTGGGGGGTCCTCATGATCTATTATCCATGGTGTAGAGGAGGGAGGTGGGAATTGGGGGTCCTCATGATCTATTATCCATGGTGTAGAGGAGGGAGGTGGGAATTGGGGGGTCCTCATGATCTATTATCCATGGTGTAGAGGAGGGAGGTGGGAATTGGGGGGGTCCTCATGATCTAATATCCATGGTGTAGAGGAGGGAGGTGGGAATTGGGGGTCCTCATGATCTATTATCCATGGTGTAGAGGAGGGAGGTGGGAATTGGGGGGTCCTCATGATCTATTATCCATGGTGTAGAGGAGGGAGGTGGGAATTGGGGGGGTCCTCATGATCTAATATCCATGGTTTAGAGAGGAAGGGAGGTGGGAATTAGGGGTCATCATGGTCTAATATTCATGGTGTAGAGGAGGGAGGTGGGAATTGGGGGGTCCTCGTGGTCTAATATTCATTGTGTAAAGGAGGGAGGTGGGAATTGGGGGGGTCCTCATGATCTAATATCCATGGTTTAGAGAGGAATTGAGGTGGGAATTGGGGGTCCTCATGATCTTATACCCATGGTGTAGAGGAGGGCAGTGGGAATTGGGGGGTCCTCATGATCTAATATACATTGTGTAGAGGAGGGCAGTGGGAATTGGGGGTCCTTATGATTTAATATCTATGATGTACAGGATGGAGGTGGGAATTGGGGGGGGTCCTCATGATCTATTACCCATGGTGTAGAGGAGGGAGGTTGGAATTGGGGGGTCCTCATGATCTAATACCCATGGTGTAGAGGAGGGCGGTGGGAATTGGGGGTCCTCATGATCTATTATCCATGGTGTAGAGGAGGGAGGTGGGAATTGGGGGGTCCTCATGATCTTATATCCATGGTGTAGAGGGGGGAGGTGGGAATTGGGTGGTCCTCATGATCTAATATACATGGTGTTGAGGAGGGAGGTGGGAATTGGGGGTTCCTCATGATCTACTATCCATGGTGTAGAGGAGAGAGGTGGGAATTGGGGGGTCCTCATGATCTAATATTCATGGTGTAGAGGAGAGAGGTGGGAATTGGGGGGTCCTCATGATCTAATATCCATGGTGTAGAGGAGGGAGGTGGGAATTGGGCGGTCCTCATGATCTATTATCCATGGTGTAGAGGAGGGCGGTGGGAATTGGGGGGTCCTCGTTATCTAATATCCATGGTGTAGAGGAGTGAGGTGGGAATTGGGGGGTCCTCGTTATCTAATATCCATGGTGTAGAGGAGCGAGGTGGGAATTGGGGGGTCCTCGTTATCTAATATCCATGGTGTAGTGGAGGGAGGTGGGAATTGGGGGTCCTCATTATCTAATATCTATGATGTAGAGGAGGGAGGTGGGAATTGGGGGGTCCTCATGATCTAATATCCATGGTGTAGAGGAGGGAGGTGGGAATTGGGGGGGTCCCCTTGATCTAATATCTATGATGTAGAGGAAGGGAGGTGGGAATTGGGGGGTCCTCATGATCTAATATCCATGGTGTAGAGGAGGGAGGTGGGAATTGGGGGGTCCTCATGATCTAATATCCATGGTGTAGAAGAGAGAGGTGGGAATTGGGGGGTCCTCATGATCTAATATCTATGGTGTAGAGGAGAGAGGTGGGAATTGGGGGGTCCTCGTGATCTAATATCCGTGGTGTAAATGAGAGGTGGGAATTGGGGGGTCCTCATGATCTAATATCCATTGTGTGGAGAAGGGAGGTGGGAATTGGGGGGTCCTCATGATCTAATATCCATGGTGTAGAGGAGGGAGGTGGGAATTGGGGGTCCTCATGATCGAATATCCATGGTGTAGAGGAGCGAGGTGGGAATTGGGGGGTCCTCGTTATCTAATATCCATAGTGTAGTGGAGGGAGGTGGGAATTGGGGGTCCTCATTATCTAATATCTATGATGTAGAGGAGGGAGGTGGGAATTGGGGGTCCTCATGATCTAATATATATTGTGTAGAGGAGGGAGGTGGGAATAGGGGGGTCCTCGTGATCTAATATCCATGGTGTAGAGGAGGGAGGTGGGAATTGGGGGGTCCTCATGATCTAATATCCATTGTGTGGAGAAGGGAGGTGGGAATTGGGGGTCCTCATTATCTAATATCCATGGTGTAGAGGAGCGAGGTGGGAATTGGGGGGTCCTCGTTATCTAATATCCATGGTGTAGAGGAGCGAGGTGGGAATTGGGGGGTCCTCGTTATCTAATATCTATGATGTAGAGGAGGGAGGTGGGAATTGGGGGGGGGGTCCCCTTGATCTAATATCTATGATGTAGAGGAGGGAGGTGGTAATTGGGGGGGTCCTCGTTATCTAATATCCATAGTGTAGTGGAGGGAGGTGGGAATTGGGGGTCCTCATTATCTAATATCTATGATGTAGAGGAGGGAGGTGGGAATTGGGGGTCCTCATGATCTAATATATATTGTGTAGAGGAGGGAGGTGGGAATAGGGGGGTCCTCGTGATCTAATATCCATGGTGTAGAGGAGGGAGGTGGGAATTGGGGGTCCTCATGATCTAATATCCATGGTGTAGAGATGGGAATTGGAGGGTCTTCATGGTCTAATATCCATAATGTAGAGGTGGGAATTTGGGGGTCCTCGTGATCTAATATCCATGGTGTAGTGGAGGGAGGTGGGAATTGGGGGTCCTCATGATCTAATATCCATGGTGTAGAGGAGGGAGGTGGGAATTGTCGTTAGGCAGGATAGGTGAGAGTTACAGCGGAGATCCCCTTATAACTTTGGCCGAATAGAGGGCGGGGCCTTGCGGCGTCTTCTCGCAGCATTCTGCGCTTCCCCATTTTTTGGATCTGTGATGACATCTGAATATCTTCCATGTTAAGACGGCAATGCTGAACTTCCAAAGAGTTGTCCTTTAACTTTCACCCACTAGGTGGCACCATAAGCTCAGCTGCTGTCATTATAAGAGACTGCACTTTGCAGCTTGGCCAGCAGATGGCGCCATCCACTAACAATTCCTCTCATTGTATATTTCATGTTGGGACTTCCATTCCAGGGTTAAAGGTCAGCTGTGTGCACACAGAGGAGATCAGGGATTCCTCTGGATGGAGAGTCCAGGATATGAGGTATCAGATGCCTCATGCCACGCACACACGGGAGTATGTTCTCATTTCCAATAATAAGATACTTGCTTTCCCCTTTTTCTCCTCTCTTTGTTAAACCTCAGTGCTGCTGATCTCCTGCGGCCTCTTTGCAGCCACTTCCTGCCTGTATAGCATTGCTCAGGGAGGCTTTCCTGATTGTAACACCTCCTGTAGTCCCCCGCTATCATGATCCTCACCTAGAGGGCCTGTCTGTGGGTGCATGGTGTAAATAGTCCCCCGCTATCATGATCCTCACTTAGAGGGCCTGTCTCTGGGTGCATGGTGTAAATACTCCCCCCGCTATCTTGATCCTCACTTAGAGGGCCTGTCTCTGTGTGCATGGTGTAAATAGTCCCCCGCTATCATGATCCTCACCTAGAGGGCCTGTCTCTGGGTGCATGGTGTAAATAGTCCCCCGATATCATGATCCTCACCTAGAGGGCCTGTCTCTGGGTGCATGGTGTAAATACTCCCCCGCTATCTTGATCCTCACTTAGAGGGCCTGTCTCTGGGTGCATGGTGTAAATAGTCCCCCGATATCATGATCCTCACCTAGAGGGCCTGTCTCTGGGTGCATGGTGTAACTAGTTCCGCCGCTATCATGATCCTCGCCTAGAGGGCCTGTCTGTGGGTGCATGGTGTAAATAGTCCCCCGCTATCATGATCCTCACCTAGAGGGCCTGTCTCTGGGTGCATGGTGTAAATAGTTCCCCCTGCTATCATGATCCTCACCTATAGTGCCTTTCTGTGGGTGCATGGTGTAAATAGTCCCCCGATATCATGATCCTCACCTAGAGGGCCTGTCTCTGGGTGCATGGTGTAACTAGTTCCGCCGCTATCATGATCCTCGCCTAGAGGGCCTGTCTGTGGGTGCATGGTGTAAATAGTCCCCCGCTATCATGATCCTCACCTAGAGGGCCTGTCTCTGGGTGCATGGTGTAAATAGTTCCCCCTGCTATCATGATACTCACCTATAGTGCCTTTCTGTGGGTGCATGGTGTAAATAGTCCCCCATTATCATGATCCTCACCTAGAGGACCTGTCTCTGGGTGCATGGTGTAAATAGTTCCCCCGCTATCATGATCCTCCCCTGGGGGGTCCGTTTTAGGCTACATGCTGTAAATAGTTCTCCCGCTATCATGATCCTCACCTGCGGGGCCTGTCACAGGGTGCATGGTGTAAATAGTTCCCCCGCTATAACGATCCTCACCTAGAGGGCCCGTCTCTGGGTTCATGGAGTAAATAGTCTCCTGATATCATGCTTCTTAGAGGGCCCATCTCTGTATGCATGGTGTAAATACTTCTGCTACCACGATCCTCACAGAGTGCCTTTCTCTGGGTTCATGAAGTAAATAGTTTCGCTGCTATCAGGATCCTCACCTGGGGGCCTGTCTCTGGGTGCATGGAGTAATTAGTTCTCCTGCTATTATGATCCTCACCTGGGGGCCTGTCTCTGGGTGCATGGTGTAAACAGTTCCCCGCTATCATGATCCTCACCTGGGGGGCCCATCTCTAGGTGCATGGTGTAAATTGTTCCCCCGCTATCATGATCCTCACCTGCAGGGCCCATCTCTGGGTGCACGGTGTAAATTGTTCCCCCTGCTATTATGATCCTCGCCTGCAGGGCCCGTCTCTGGGTGCATGGTGTAAATTGTTCCCCCCGCTATCATGATCCACGCCTTCAGGGCCCGTCTCTGGGTGCATGGTGTAAAATAGTTACCCCGCTGTCATGATCCTCACCTAGGGGGCCTGTCACAGGGTGCATGCTGTAAACACAGAGCATATTACTATGTGGGAAGCAAGTGGGGCCCTAGGGGTTGGGGGCTACAGGAGGGAGGAGGACAGAACACGGGACCCCGCGGTTAATGGCCACAGGAGGGAGCAAAAGCAGAATGATTAGTTAGAAGGGGAGCAGAACGGGACCACGGGGGAGGGTTAGAGCAAGCCAGGACCGAAAAGCTAGGAGGGGAGCAGAGCGGGGCCCTGAGGTTAGGACCACAGTAGGTAACCAATCAGACCCTGGGAAGGACAGGTAAGTGGAAGAAGCAGAAGGCGTGTTCTGTGCCCTCCCAGCCGTGTATTCAATACTAACTTAGGTGGGCGGAGTTCGGTCACACTCCATGGTGTAGAGAGGAAGGGAGGTAGGAATTGGGGGTCCTCGTGATTTAATATCCATGGTGTAGAGGAGGGAGGTGGGAAATAGGGGGTCCTCATGATCGAATATCCATGGTGTAGAGGGTAGAGGTGGGAAATAGGGGGTCCTCATGATCGAATATCCATGGTGTAGAGGCGGGAGGTGGGAATTGGGGGGTCCTCATGATCTAATATCCATGGTGTAGAGGAGGGAGGTGGGAAATAGGGGGTTCTCATGATCGAATATCCATGGTGTAGAGGGGGGAGGTGGGAATTGGGGGTCCTCATCTAATATCCATGGTGTAGAGGAGGGAGGTGGGAATTGGGGGGTCCTCATGATCTAATATCCATGGTGTAGAGGTGGGAATTGGGGGGTCCTCATGATCTAATATCCATGGTGTAGAGGAGGGAGGTGGGAATTGGGGGGTCCTCATGGTCTAATATCCATTGTGTAGAGGAGGGAGGTGGGAATTGGGGGGTCCTCATGATCTAATATCCATGGTGTAGAGGAGGGAGGTGGAAAATAGGGGGTCCTCATGATCTATACATGGTGTTGAGGAGGGAGGTGGGAATTGGGGGGTCCTCATGATCTAATATCCATGGTGTAGAGGAGGGAGGTGGGAAATAGGGGGTCCTCATGACCGAATATCCACGGTGTAGAGGGGGGAGGTGGGAATTGGGGGTCCTCATCTAATATCCATGGTGTAGAGGAGGGAGGTGGGAATTGGGGGGTCCTCATGATCTAATATCCATGGTGTAGAGGAGGGAGGTGGGAATTGGGGGGTCCTCATGATCTAATATCCATGGTGTAGAGGAGGGAGGTGGGAATTGGGGGGTCCTCATGATCTAATATCCATGGTGTTGAGGAGGGAGGTGGGAATTGGGGGTCCTCATGATCTAATATCCGTGGTGTAGAGGAGGGAGGTGTGAATTGGGGGGTCCTCATGATCTAATATCCATGGTGTAGAGGAGGGAGGTGGGAAATAGGGGGTCCTCATGATCTATACATGGTGTTGAGGAGGGCGGTGGGAATTGGGGGTCCTTATGATTTAATATCTATGATGTACAGGATGGAGGTGGGAATTGGGGGGGTCCTCATGATCTATTATCCATGGTGTAGAGGTGGGAATTGGGGGGTCCTCATGATCTAATATCCATGGTGTAGAGGAGCGAGGTGGGAATTGGGGGGTCCTCATGATCTAATATCCATGGTGTAGTGGAGGGAGGTTGGAATTGGGGGGTCCTCATGATCTAATATCCATGGTGTAGAGGTGGGAATTGGGGGGTCCTCATGATCTAATATCCATGGTGTAGAGGAGGGAGGTGGGAATTGGGGGGTCCTCATGGTCTAATATCCATTGTGTAGAGGAGGGAGGTGGGAATTGGGGGGTCCTCATGATCTAATATCCATTGTGTAGAGGAGGGAGGTGGGAATTGGGGGGTCTTCATGGTCTAATATCCATTGTGTAGAGGTGGGAATTGGGGGGTCCTCATGGTCTAATATCCATTGTGTAGAGGAGGGAGGTGGGAATTGGGGGGTCTTCATGGTCTAATATCCATGGTGTAGAGGTGGGAATTGGGGGGTCCTCATGGTCTAATACCCATGGTGTAGAGGAGGGAGGTGGGAATTGTCGTTAGGCAGGATAGGTCAAAGTTCCAGCGGAGATCCCCTTATAACTTTGGCCGAATAGAGGGGGGGGGGCCTTGCGGCGTCTTCTCGCAGCATTCTGCGCTTCCCCATTTTTTGGATCTGTGATGACATCTGAATATCTTCCATGTTAAGACGGCAATGCTGAACTTCCAAAGAGTTGTCCTTTAACTTTCACCCACTAGGTGGTACCATAAGCTCAGCTGCTGTCATTATAAGAGACTGCACTTTGCAGCTTGGCCAGCAGATGGCGCCATCCACTAACAATTCCTCTCATTGTATATTTCATGCTGGGACTTCCATTCCAGGGTTAAAGGTCAGCTGTGTGCACACAGAGGAGATCAGGGATTCCTCTGGATGGAGAGTCCAGGATATGAGGTATCAGATGCCTCATGCCACGTATGTTCTCATTTCCAATAAAAAGATACTTGCTTTCCCCTTTTTCTCCTCTCTTTGTTAAATCTCAGTGCTGCTGATCTCCTGCTGCCTCTTTGCAGCCACTTCCTGCCTACATGCCCTCTAGTGATGACTGTATAGCATTGCTCAGGGAGGGTTTCCTGATTGTAACACCTCCTGTAGTCCCCCCGCTATCATGATCCTCACCTAGAGGGACTGTCTGTGAATGCATTATGTAAATCGTTCCCCCGCTATCATGATCCTCACCTGGGGGGCCTGTCACAGGGTGCATGGTGTAAATAGTTCCCCCGCTATAACGATCCTCACTTAAAGGGCCCGTCTCTGGGTTCATGGAGTAAATAGTCTCCCGCTATCATGCTTCTCAGAGGGCCTGTCTCTGCGTGCATGGTGTAAATAGTTCCCCCGCTATCATGATCCTGACCTAGAGGGGGCCTGTCTGTGGGTGCATGGTGTAAATAGTTCCCCCGCTATCATGATCGTGACCTAGAGGGTCTGTCTCTGGGTGCATGGTGTAAATAGTTCCCCCGCTATCATGATCATGACCTAGAGGGCCTGTCTCTGGGTGCATGGTGTAAATAGTTCCCCCCGCTATCATGATTCTCACCTAGGGGCCTGTCAAAGGGTGCAGGGTGTAAATAGTTCCCCCGCTATAACGAGCCTCACCTAGAGGGCCCGTCTCTGGGGTCATGGAGTAAATAGTCTCCCGCTATCATGCTTCTCAGAGGGCCTATCTCTGGGTGCATGGTGTAAATGGTTCCCGTGCTCTTATGACCCTCACCTCGAGGGCCCATCTCTGTATGCATGGTGTAAATACTTCTGCTACCACAATCCTCACAGAGTGCCTTTCTCTGGATTCATGAAGTAAATAGTTCCCCTGCTATCAGGATCCTCACCTGGGGGCCTGTCTCTGGGTGCATGGCGTATTTGGTTCTCCTGCTATTATGATCGTCAGCTGGGGGCCCTTCTCTAGGTGCATGGTGTAAACAGTTCCCCGCTATCATGATCTTCACCTGGGGGGGGCGGTCTCTGGGTGCATGGTGTAATTAGTTCCCCCGCTATCATGATCCTCACCTGCAGTGCCCGTCTCTGGTGTAAATAGTTCCCCCACTATCATGATCCTCACCTGCAGTGCCCGTCTCTGGGTGCATGGTGTAAATAGTTCCCCCACTATCATGATCCTCACCTGCAGGGCCCATCTCTGTATGCATGGTGTAAATATTTCCCCTGCTATCACAATCCTCACCTGGGGGTCCTGTCTCTGCGTTCATGGTGTAAATAGTTCACCTGCTATCATGATCCTAACCTAGAGGGCCTGTCTCTTGGTGCATTGTGTAAATAGTTCCCCTGCTATTATGAGCTTCACCTATAGGGCCATCCCTGGGTGCATGGTGTAAATACTTCCCCTGCTATAACGATCCTCACCTCGAGGGTCCGTCTCTGGGTTCATGGAGTGAATAGTCTCCCGCCATCTTGCTCCTGATCTAGAGGGCCCATGTCTGAATGCATGGTGTAAATAGTTTCCCCCCTATCACGATCCGACTCTGGGTGCATGGTGTAAATAGTCCAACGCTATTATGATCCTTCCCTAGAGGGCCTGTCTCTGGGTGCATGGTGTAAATCAGGGACATGCAATTAGCGGACCTCCAGCTGTTGCAGAACTACAAGTCCCATGAGGCATAGCAAGACTCTGACAGCCACAAGTATGACACTCAGAGGCATGATGGGACTTTTGCAACAGCTGGAGGTCTGCTAATTGCATATCCCTGGTGTAAATAGTTCCCCAGCTCTTTTGACCCTCACCTAGAGGGCCCATCTCTGTATGCATGGTGTAAATACTTCTTCTGCTACCACGATCCTCACAGAGTGCCTGTCTCTGGGTTCATGAAGTAAATACTTACCCCGCTATCATGATCCTCACCTAGAGGGCCAGTCTCTGGGTGCATGGAGTAATTAGTTCTGCTATTATGAACCTTACCTCGCGGGCCCATCTCTGTGCACATAGTGTAAATACTTACCCCACGATCATGATCTTCCCCTGAATGGCCAGTTTCTGGGTGCATGGCGTAAATACTTCACCGCTATTATGCTCCTCAGAGGGCCTGTGCATGGTGTAAATAGTCTCCAGCCATCTTGCTCCTGATCTAGGGGGCCCATCTCTGGATTTATGGCATAAATAGTTCCCCCCTATCACGATCCAACTCTGGGTGCATGGTGTAAATAGTCCCCCGCTATTATGATCCTCCCCTAGAGGGCCTGTCTCTGGGTGCATGGTGTAAATATTTCCCCGCTACCCTGCTCCTCATCTAGGAGGGTCCGTCTCTGGATGCATGGTGTAAATAGTCTACCGCTATCACGATCCTCCCATGGAGGGCCTGTCTCTGGATGCATGGTGTAAATAGTCTACCGCTATCACGATCCTCCCATGGAGGGCCTGTCTCTGGATGCATGGTGTAAATAGTCTACCGCTATCACGATCCTCCCATGGAGGGCCTGTCTCTGGATGCATGGTGTAAATAGTCTACCGCTATCACGATCCTCCCATGGAGGGCCTGTCTCTGGGTGCATGGTGTAAATAGTCTACCGCTATCACGATCCTCCCATGGAGGGCCTGTCTCTGGATGCATGGTGTAAATAGTCTACCGCTATCACGATCCTCCCATGGAGGGCCTGTCTCTGGGTGCATGGTGTAAATAGTCTACCGCTATCACGATCCTCCCATGGAGGGCCTGTCTCTGGGTGCATGGTGTAAATAGTCTACCGCTATCACGATCCTCCCATGGAGGGCCTGTCTCTGGATGCATGGTGTAAATAGTCTACCGCTATCACGATCCTCCCATGGAGGGCCTGTCTCTGGGTGCATGGTGTAAATCCCCCCCCCCCCCGCCCTTTTTCCAGCACCATACAGATTAAAGAAAAGAGACAAAAAGAAGAAGATTTTCCTAAAGTGTTTTATTATATTTTCATTATTTTCTCCATTAGCCTTCATTAAAAAAAAGCAAAAAACAGAAAAATAAGCAAAAAAAATTAAATAATCTTAATATTCCCTCTTTGTCACACCAGTGTAGAACTTCAAGTAAAAGTGTTTTCAATAAGGGAAGGCACACCTCTCACCACCCCCCTCCCCCACCCACCCGCAGCACCTCGCCCTTGCCCCCGTCCTCGGGTCGCACCGGCCATTTTGTTTAGTGCAAGGACAGAAACACGAGGGACGAGGGGGCCTAAAACCGGCACCCGGGTCCGCTGTGTCCCCACTGGCCGGCCGGTCCAAAACCGGGAGAAGGGAGGGGTTCCAGATTGTACCAGTTCAAAACAGCAACCGCACGCAGCTGTCAATCATCCCGACACCCATACGCAACACATCGGCCCCTCTAAAGAGGTTCTGCAGCAGTGGCATCATCAGTTCCCTGGGCCGGCTGTAAAGGATTTGTGTATCGGGGTGTAGGGAGGACGCTGCACAGAAAACATTCCGCCTGTGTATATACAAAGATGAGGGCCCCTGTGCATGGAGGGGCCCCATAAATTAGACTAGAGTGCAAATAGCTTTTGTAGGAATGGGGCCTATTTATAGGGGGCTGACCTTTTGTTTCTGAAGTCTATGCTTTAGATTTAGGGTGGGGAAAAATTTGATACATTTTCACAAAAATAAAAGGCCAAAAGAGTCACCGTATCTCCTTTACCGCTCACCCAGATCCGCAACCGGGATCATCACTTCTACATACCAGAATATGAATCCCCATTGCCCATCCTCAAGGTGCAAAAACAGTTGTTAAGGTTTCCAGCACTACTCCATAGGGCTCCGTCCAACGTGTTTCGTCCCCTTTTGGGGCTTAATCATACAGCTAATCATACGGTTCTGAAAATTAAGCCCCAGCAGAAAGCAAAACGCATCGGAGGAGCTATATGGAGTGTTTGGAACAATAAAGTTTTGATGCAGCAGTGATCTGCAGCTTCCTTATAAAGATAGCTCTTGGTCCCTGCTAACAATTGGTAGCCAGCAGGATCTGCTCCCGATCATGTGGCCTCTGTGACAGCCAATCGCAGTGGTCACATGACCGCCAATCCTTCCTGCCTACCAGAACCTTTTAAAGGGAATGTAGGGAGGACAGGAAGGGGTCAGGAAAAAAAACATACCCTTATAAATAGGCCCCTTTTATATGGTCATATCCGATACACAGACGCAAACACAGATATGGTGGGGGCTCGGGAATGTCGTACTTGATCTACGTTCGACGTAGAGTACTACCGAGCATCCACCGCCTGGCGGTCGCATGAGTCCGGAGGGCAGGTGGGGGGGAGGGGGAGGCGGTCCGACTTTCATCATTTTACACATCATCCCGCTTATGGCTTTGGAATTTGCAGTTTTATAAATTCAGACCCTAAAACCAGCAGACAAACATTCTATATACAAAGATCGCCAACAAACACACGTATGTACACAATGCAGCTTGGAGGACCCCCGAATGCAGGGTCCGGCCTCTACACAATGCAGCTTGGAGGACCCCAGAATGCAGAGTCCAGCCTCTACACAATGCAGCTTGGAGGACCTCAAACATCTGGGGGTCCAGCCTCTACACAATGCAGCTTGGAGGACCCCAGACATGATGGTCCGGCCTCTACACTATGCAGAGTGAAGAACCCCCAATGGCAGGGTCCGGCCTCTACACAATGCAGCTAGATGGATCCCAGACGTAATGGTTCAACTTCTACACAGTGCAGCTTGGAGGGCCCCCAACGTGGGGGTCCAGCCTTTACACGATACAGAGTGAAAAACCCCCAATGGCAGGGTCCGGCCTCTACACAATGCAGCTAGATGGATCCCAGACGTAATGGTTCAACTTCTACACAATGCAACTTGGAGGGCCTCGACCATGCGGGGGTCAAGCCTCTACTCAATGCAGCTTGATGGATCCCAGATGTAATGGTCCAGCCTCTACACAATGCAGCTTGGAAGGCCCTGAACATGTGGGGTCCAGCCTCTAACACAATGCACCTTGAAGAACCCCAGGACGTGATGGTCTGGCCTCTACGTGATGCAAAGTGAAGAACCCCCACTGAGGGGGCCCAACCTCAACACAATGCAGCTTGAAGGACCCCCAGACTTGATAGTCCAGACTCTACACAGTTTAGTCTGGAGGACCTCAAACAGGGGGTTCAGCCTCTACATAAAGTAGCTCAGAGGACCAAAAACGTTGAGGTCCAGCTTCTACACAGTGCAGTTTTGAGGACCCCAAACTCAGGGTTCAGGCTATACAATGCAGCTTGGAGGGCCCCATACATGTGGGGGCCCAGCCTCTACAGAATGCAGCTTGAAGGATCCCAGATGTGATGATCTGGCCTCTACACGATGCAGCTTGACCCCCTGAACATTGGGGAGCCCAACCTCTACACAATGTAGCATAAAGGACCCCAAACATGATGGTCTGGCCTCTACACAGCGAGGGCTTGGAGGACCGCAAACACAGGGGTCCAGGCCCCCCTCCACAGCATCCTGCGCCATTCGATACCCAACAATCAAACGAGTGGCGGGGTGGTTAAAAATAAAGAAACACAGAAGTAGAAAAGCCTGGTGTGAGAATATATCATATAGAATTATATAGTGTGATATTATCAGCTGTATGCTATATACTGCACTGCCCTCCGTCACACCGTATACTCCGCCTAGAACGGCAGGGCAAATTCTTCCCACGCTGAACATTCTTGGATGAGTCGCAGTACATCAGAGAATTTTGGGGTCAGCGCGTCGTGCCCTGTGTACGTTTTAATGCAGGAAACATGCTTCTCTATGACAAAGACCATTTGTGGATGAAATGCGTCGAAGAGTCAAGTCTGTCAGGAAAGAAGATGACTTTAATTTTTTACCGCTCGCCGTCATGCACATGCTGTTGAGTAACGGATGGTGGCCAGAGGCCATTGACCAATCACAGTCTTATGGCGACCCTCTGGTGTGAATCCTTGTTCATTTTAAAAATAAAGTTTCTCTTGTTGCAAAGAAAACACCCAGACTGGCGAATCCCAACTCCATCACAATGGAAAAGGAGGGAACCGCCCCTTCCTGTCATGAATGTGACCACTATCTACAGATTTTAAGTTCAGCTCAGGCAGCTGCCTATTGCGCTCCACGTTCTACAGAGAACAAGCAGAAGAGCCGGACATGCTCTGATGACATCATCAATAACAACTTTATTATTGCAGGCAAGTTCACAAAAAAGGCCACACAGACTTTTACTGATGCATTTCAGCCCAGAATGGGCTTAGTCTTAGCAAAGCTTCATGGTCCTGAACAAGATCACAAAAGGTCCACCAAGAACCTCCTCAGCTAATGCATTTCATCCAAATATGGCTTAGTTTTGGCAAAGCTTTATTATTCCAGACAAGATCATAAAATGTCTGCCTTGAACCTCCTCAACTGATGCGTATCCTCCGGAAAGGGCTTAGTCATAGCAAAGCTTTACTGTTCTGGACAAGATCACAAAAGGTCCACTCAGATACTCCTCAACTTACATGTTTCGTCCAGAAAAGGGCTTAGCCATAGCAAAACGTTATTGTTCTAGACAGGTTCACAAAAGGTCCACCCAGACCCTCCTCAACTGACACATTTCATCCAGAAAGGGCTTAGTCATAGCAAAGCTTTAATGTTCTGGACAAGATCACAAAAAGGTCCACCCAGATCCTCAACTTACATGTTTCGTCCAGAAAAGGGCTTAGCCAAAATGTTATTGTTCTAGACAGGATCACAAAAAGTCCATCCAGACCCTCAACTGACACATTTCACCCAGAGAGGGCTTAGTCATATAGCAAAGCTTTACTGTTCTGGACAAGATCACAAATGGTCCATCCAGACCCTCCTCAACTGACACATTTCATCCAGAGAGGGCTTAGTCATATAGCAAAGCTTTACTGTTCTGGACAAGATCACAAAAGGTCCACCCAGACCCTCCTCAACTAACAAGCTTTCATCAGGTCAGAGCTTAGTCATAGCAATGCTTTACTGTTCTGGACAAGGTCACAAAAGGTCCACCCAGACCCACCTCAAGTAACATGTTTCGTCCAGAAAGGGCTTAGCCATACAAAAACTTTATTGTTCTAGACAGGATCACAAAAGTTCCACCCAGACCCTCCTCAACCGACATGTTTCATCCAGATAGGGCTTAGTCATATAGCTAAGCTTTACTGTTCTGGACGAAGATCCCAAAAAGTCCACCAAGAACCTCCTCCTCAGTGAAGAGGGTTTGGGCAGACATTGTGTGTTCTTGTCTAGAACAAAGCTTTGCCATTGCTGATGTCATCAGAGTGCAGCCGGCTCTTCTCTTTATTCCATCTAGCATTGGTTTATTGAACTTGGCGTGTGTCACAATTTTTTTTTTAAATTGGGCCTAGTTTGACCGAAATTAGCGGCCGCCATTGGAAAGAACAGACCCCACCCCCCCCAACTCTATCACAATCTGAATTATGTCTCCTCATCCAAGAATGAGCGTTCCTCAGAGTCCGGCCCTCGTAGTGCCAACCGTACACGGTGTGAAAGAGTGCAAACTCTTCAGAAGCAGGAAAAATCGGGCCCCTCGGAGCCGCTGTGACCCCGGAGAGCGTGACACAAGGAATAATCGGAAAGGAGGGGGTTGTTAGGAACTTTCCGGAGTGCTACAACTTTGTCATATTAACCCCCTCCGGTCCTTATTATCTTTAAACTGTACATAGGTGGGAATGGGGGAGGGGTGTACAAAATAACGCATTTCGCTGGAAGTAGGAGACTCTTCCAGAGGGTTCTTGGTCCAAAACAATGACAATTAAATAATTATTTTATAAGAGCCGGGAGACACATTACTGACACAGGAATGGATAGAAAAGTCTGTTTATCTGCCCCGCCTGGGGCAACTGGACATTACACCCCCCACCCTCGATGGCGCTATTAAGGGCACAGTTAAGGCATCTGTGTTTCACTTATAGGTGGCAACCAGGGACTCCAGTGGTGAGATCTCCTGGTCCTCAGGTTCTGATCTCCTGCTGGCACAAGAGTCTCACTTCTTGTGCTGCATTCTCAAGCAAAAATTCAGAAAAAAAAAAAAAAGGAGCAAATCTACAGCAACAGCTGCAGAGAAATCATCACTGGGGGGGCCCTGAGAGCCAATTTGCTAGTAACCAGCCCAGACTGAGAAGATAAAGGGGTTCCCCTTCTAAAACCTACAAAAGTGCTTTTATCAGTTGCGTCTGAGGTACCGCCCAAAGAGTCTGTAGGAATTTTCCCTTAAACAGTTCCGTAGGGGCGGTCTCTTAGCTCCGTGGGGGTGCGGTCTCTCAGCTGCTTGGGGGCGGTCTTTCGGTGGATATAAAAGGGTGACTCAGTCACCTCGTCCATCCCGGCTGGACATTAGACAGACTCGGCATTGTGCAGTAATGTGTCCCCCCGTACCCCGATCCTCCGCAGAAAAAAAAAAACAAAATAAACATTCAATAATAATAATTTAAAGTACAAACAGAAAAATCGGCTCCAGCACGCTACACGGGAGCCCGCGCTGCTCACGTTTATTACCCAGAATGCCACCCAAAAAAAAAATAAAGGGCATGGCCACAACGCACACAGGGTCCTGCCCTTACCAACCTCCATTCTATTCACCATCTAAAACTGGCGATCCAATCTACCCAATCACAAGAAAGAATAAAATAATTTATAGGACAAATAAGGGGGGGGCTCTCCAGTTTAAGGATGTCAATGGCTTAATAATCCAAAAATGGAATTAAAAACATGAAAATCACCAAATACAACCAATCATGACCCGGTAACCCAAGACCCTTCCCAAACAGCGCGTCTGTGCTCGCAGGCCATCTACTGCGCCCTACTGACCCTGCACACAAGAATGGACATTGTGCAACATCTGGGGCGCCCCCGGGTGGTAGAAGTCTTTACTATGCGTGTTCATCTCCCAGGAAGGTGGTGGTGGGGCGCCTCCTCTGGTGGCAGAGGCCTTTACTACACACCTTTGTCACCTAAGAAGGTTGGGGGGGGGGGGCACCACCAAGTGGCAGAATCCTTTACTACACCCACTTATCGCCCAGGAAAAGGTGGTGGGGCACCCCTGGTGGCAGAGGCTTTTGCTACACACGTTTATCGCCCATTAAGATGGTAAAATGCCACCAGGTGGTAGAGGCATTTACTACACCCACCTATTACCCGGGAAGGTGGTGGGGCGCCCCCAGGTGGCAGAGGCTTTTGCTACATGTCTATCGCCCATTAAGATGGTAGAATACCACCAGGTGGCAGAGGCATTTACTACACCCAAGATGGTGGGGAGCCCCCCGGGTGCCAGAGGCCTTTATTACCCTCTTAGCACCCAGAAAGGTAGTTCAGGCGCCACCAAGTGGCAGAATCCTTTACTATAACCCACTTTTCACCTAGGAAAGTGGTGGGGCCCCCAGGTGGCAGCAGCCTTTATTACACATAGTTATCGCCCAGAAAGGTCGTTTAGAGCACCACCAAGTGGCAGAATGCTTTACTACACCCACTTATTACCCAGGAAGATGGTAGCCCCCACTCTGGGGTGGCAGAATCCCTTACTACACCCGCTTAAGACCCAGAAACCCCCAGGTGGCAGAAGTCTTTATTACACACATTTATCGTTCATAAAGGTGGTGGGGCGCCACCAGGTGGCAGAGGCCTTGTTTACACACCTTCATTGGCCAGAAAAGTAGTGGGGCGCCACCAGGTGGCAGAGGCCTTCATAACACATCTCCGTTGCCCAGGAAGGGAGGTGGGGGGCGCCACCAGGTGGCAGGAGGCCTTGTTTCCACACCTTTTTTTCCCCCCCAGGAAGGTTGGTTGGGCGCCACCAGGTGGCAGGAGGCCTTTAGGACACATCTTCATTGCCCAGAAAGGTGGCGGGGCACCACCAGGTGGCAGAGGCCTTAACTGCACACCTTTTTCACCCAGGAAAGCAATGCCCCCCCCACAGAATGGAGATGCATCCAGGTGGAAGTGGAGTAGAGCATCCCCTCCCCCCCCCCCAAAATGTTTTCAATTTCTAACCTTTTTTTATTGCAGCAAAGCGATATCGGTTATAATGGAGTAATGACGGTAGGATTTGCGCATCGCGGGTTGCTAACAAGACACTCGTACAGTCAGAGAAGGCACAGCACCATAAAGCAAGGAACGAGTGTGTGCGTGGGGGGGGGTGCTAATTCTTCCATTTGATCCCCCTCCCCCACCATGAAGCAAGGGACAAGTGTGGGGGGCACCCATTCCTCCCCCCCCCCCACGTTCCGCCATTGCAGCGTCACCCAAACAGCTCACAAAACAAATTATTGCTCTCTGTCTTATCTCTATGCAATTTAAATTCTTATTATATATTCCTTATTATATATATATATTTTTATATATATATATACCTGTGCATTTTCTCTCTATATACAGACAGTATATATTATATATATATATATATCTCATTCAATAAAAAATAGCGATTATCAATATCTTATTCTAGCTCTAGAGAAGCCAATCTGGAAAGATACACCACATTGAATGATCCCTGAGGTTTCGGAACTGGACCCCCCTCCCCCCCCCTTTTTTTTTCTCTCCTCACCACCCCAACCCTGCCCCCCCCCCTTTTTTTTTGTCAAGTCTCTTGGTTTCCCTGCCCCCGTCCCTTTTAGAGTCCAGCCAGGGTCGGTCGGACTTGCAGCAATCAGTCCATCCACGTTTTCGGGGATTGTGACGGGGGATGGGGTTTGGGGTGGGGTGGGGGGCGCAGGAATGGCTGAGGAGAGAAGGTACATCAAATATTTTCTTTTTTTAGGGGACGATGAGGATGTCTGTGGTGGGTTAGCACAAGTGCTGCGGATTAAACTAGAAATCTTCCTCTCGGGAGACCCCTCATCTGCGGAGGGGGGGAGGGGGCGTTTACCGTCACCAAAGTGCTACGAAGGGTCCAGTACCAAAGGCCCCTCAGGGCTGCCCCCTTCTGAGTGCGGTTGAGGGAGGCCCCAGTAGCGCAGCATGGAGAGGCGGAGGTCATCCATCTTGCCGTTGGTAAGGTCGAGGCCGGGGGCCGGGATGATGCGCGGAGCCGGGGGGTCTTCTTTGCGTCGCCGGCGGGTGCGCACCTCCAGGCAGTTCTGCCCTTTCATGTGGCGCTGGAGGTGGTCTCCTTGGCGAAGGCCTTGTGGCAGAGCGTGCACTCGTAGGGGCGGTCTCCGGTGTGAAGGTGCATGTGATTCTTCAGGTCGTAGCTGTGCAGGAAGCGGGCGCTGCAGTGCTCGCAGCAGTAAGGGCGTTCGCCCGTGTGTTTACGCATGTGGATCTTCAGCTTGTCATTCCTGGCAGGGAGAGAGGAAAAGACATGGCGGCCGTTAGGTGGGGGAAACCACTGAACAAGAAGCAAAACATGAACATAACAACTCCTGGATGGTGAGCGGAGAGAGATGGGTGGGAGCAATCTCCTGGAGGGGGAGGACAGGCGCAGGGTGTGTCCTAATCAATTGCTTCCTGTGTCTTACCAGTTTTCATGTCCTAAATCAGGTGTAATAAATTCAAATTCGCGGTGGTCCAATCAGTAAAATTTTCTTCCAGCCGAGGTCCGATTCACTCCACAGTCCCCTCCTTTTAAATCACAATCCCATTCTTACATCAGATCCTCTGCCCCCCTGCATATCAGTGTTTTCTCTTCACAGTAGTGTCTTCGGCCCCCCTTCATGTCACCCCCCTCTTTTCCTACAGTGGTGTCCTCTGCCCCCCAAGGGTTTCCTCTGCCCCCTTCACATCAAAGCCCCCACAGCAGTGTCCTCTGCCCCCACTTCACATCCCTCCCACCCCCCCAAGGTGTTCTCCGCCCCCACTTCACAAGACCCCCCCCAGGGTGTTCACTGCCCCCCCCCCTCCCCTAGGGTGTTCTCTGCCCCCTTTACACATCACAGCTCCAACATTAGTGTCCTCTGCTCCCCCTCACATCACTGTCCTCTTTTCACATAACCCCCCTCCCCCAGGGTGTCCTCTGCCCCCTTCACATCACAGCCCCCACATCAGTGTCCTCTGCCCCCCCTCCTCCCCCATGGTGTCCTCTGCCCCCTCTTTACATCAACCTCCACCCCAGGGTGTCCTCTCCCTCCCCCCCTTCGTATCACAGCCCCAAGATCAGTGTCTTCTGCCCCCTCTCCCCCAGGGTGTCCCTCTTCCCCCCTTCACATCACAGCCCCCACATCAGTGTCCTCTGCCCCCCCTCTCCCCCAGGTTGTCCTCTGCCCCCTCTTCAAATCAACCCCCCCCAGGGTGTCCTCTGCCCCCCCTCTCCCCCAGGGTGTCCTCTGCCCCCCTCTTCAAATCAACCCCCCAGGGTGTCTTCTGCCCCCTCTCCCCCAGGGTGTCCGCTGCCCCCCCCCCCAGGGTGTCCTCTGCCCCCCTCCTCACATGGCCCACCAACCCCCAGGGTGTCCTCTGCCTCCCTCTCCCCCAGGGTGTCCTCTGCCCCCTCTTTACATCAACCCCCCCCCCAGGGTGTCCTCCCCCCTTCACATCACAGCCCCCACATCAGTGTCCTCTGCCCCCCCCTCTCCCCCAGGGTGTCCGCTGCCCCCTCTTCACATGATACACCAACCCCCAGGGTGTTCTCTGCCCCCCCCCTCTCCCCAATAGGGTGTCTTATGTTCCCACTTCACATGACCCACCAACCCCCAGGGTGTTCTCTGCCCCCCTTCACATCATAGCCCCACATCAGTGTCCTCTGCTCCCCCTCACATCTCAGCCCCAGCGGTGTGGGGTCCACTGCACTGCCCCCCCCCCCCTTCAAATTACTGCCATCACAGATGTGTCCTCTACTCCACTGACTCCCCCCCTTTTCACTGCTATATCCTCTGCCCCTTTACTTACAGAGGAGAGCGGGAGGCTGTACAGTTCTGAGAGGCGAGCAGGAGCCGGCTTCTCCCTCCAAGCCTCAGCCGCTGTCACTGTAGGAAGAGCAAGGAGCGGAGGGGGGGGTTAACTCCTGCAGCTCCCACCCAATGCCTGCCGCTCAGAACTGAACAGCGTACAATGACAGAGGCCAAGACTTGGGGGGGGGGGGGGCGGTGTTGATCTGGATAGGACCGTGACTTGGTCCGGACCGCTGTCCGCCATTTAGTGATGCCTTGAAGTCTGTAAACTTCCTTTGTGAAGACCCCACACACTGACGTCTTTGGATTTTGTGGACCCGTAGGCCCCTGTGGCCTGTGAGTAACCACTGTTGTGTCACACCTTTCACTAGAGCCCGCCTTCTGAAGGTACAGAGGTGCTGAGAGGAGGAGTTTCAGGAGGCGGAGTCAGTACAGGAATCAGCAAGGTACCATGGGATATGTAGTCCTTAAAAAATGGAGGAGCTGCAAAGCATGCTGGACATTCAGGAAGTTGTGGAGACAGCCAGCATGAACAGGAGAATTTTCAGGTATTCTTATATTGGATTGTCAGTAATAAATATTGTTTGTATTGTTGTGACAATGCTGATGTTATATAATCAAAGTGTATGGTTGGACCAGAGATCTCCTATAGGGCCCCGGGGCCCCCCTTGGGGCTTTAGCCCCTCCCACCAGCCCAGTTCTGCTCATTGCTAATAAAGCTGTGTTCCTGGATGACAGAGATTGTACTCACCGGAAAATCTTTTATCGGAGTTTACCGAGGAAGACATACACCATACAACCCATCAGATACAATCTTCTCTTAGGACTGATGGCTACAGCTTAGCGGATGTGAGGTGTGTGTGGGGGGGATGGGGGGGGGGGTGCTTCTCCACACTCTCCATAACCTGGGCTACTTCATTATTATTATTCTTCTTCAATAGACTCAGAGAAAAGGATATTATGGTGAGTTCAAAAATAAGAGCGGAGAGAAAAAGAGGAGAGACGGGAGATGAGGAGGCGGGAGAGAAGAAGAAAGGAGGAGAGTGAAGGGCAAAACAAAACAAAGAAGGAGAAAAGGAAAAGCGAAGGAGGAGAAAAAAGGAAAGAGGAAGGAGAAAAGGGGAGGGCAAAGAAGTAGAATAAGGAAGGTGAAAATAAAAAAGGAGGGCAAATAAAAGAGACTAAAGGAGGGCAAAAAACGAGAATAAGGAGGGCAAAGAAAGAGAAAAGGAGAAAAAAGGAGGGGCAAAGAAGGAGAAAAAAGGAGGGGCAAAGAAGGAGAAAAAAGGAGGGGCAAAGAAGGAGAAAAAAAAGGGGGGGCAAAGAAGGAGAAAAAAGGGGGGGGGGCAAAGAAGGAGAAAAAAGGGGGGGCAAAGAAGGAGAATAAAGGGGGGGCAAAGAAGGAGAATAAAGGGGGGGCAAAGAAGGAGAATAAAGGGGGGGCAAAGAAGGAGAATAAAGGGGGGGCAAAGAAGGAGAATAAAGGGGGGCAAAGAAAGAGAAAGGGAGGGCAAAGAAAGAGAAAGGGAGGGCAAAGAAAGAGAAAGGGAGGGCAAAGAAAGAGAAAGGGAGGGCAAAGAAAGAGAAAGGGAGGGCAAAGAAAGAGAAAGGGGGGCAAAGAAGGAGAAAAAAGGAGGACAAAGAAGGAGAAAAAAGGGGGGGGCAAAGAAAGAGAAAGGGAGGGCAAAGGGGGGCAAAGTAGGAGAAAAAAGGAGGGCAAAGGGGGGCAAAGAATGAGAATAAAGGAGGGCAAATAGGGAGCATAAAGGAGGGCAAAGAGGGGGAATAAAGGAGGGCAAAGAGGGGGAATAAAGGAGGGCAAAGAAAGAGAAAGGGAGGGCAAAGAAAGAGAAAGGGAGGGCAAAGAAAGAGAAAGGGAGGGCAAAGGGGGGCAAAGAAGGAGAACAAAGGGGGGCAAAGAATGAGAATAAAGGAGGGCAAAGAGGGGGAATAAAGGAGGGCAAAGAAGGAGAATAAAGGGGGCAAAGAAGGAGAATAAGGAGGGGCAAAGAAGGAGAATAAGGAAGGGCAAAGAAGGAGAATAAAGGGGGCAAAGAAGGAGAAAAAAGAGGGGCAAAGAAGGAGAATAAAGGGGGGCAAAGAAGGAGAATAAAGGAGGGCAAAGGAGGAGAATAAGGAAGGGCAAAGAAGGAGAATAAGGAAGGGCAAAGAAGGAGAATAAAGGGGGGCAAAGAAGGAGAATAAAGGGGGGCAAAGAAGGAGAATAAAGGGGGGCAAAGAAGGAGAATAAAGGAGGGCAAAGAAGGAGAATAAAGGGGGGCAAAGAAGGAGAATAAAGGGGGGCAAAGAAGGAGAATAAAGGAGGGCAAAGGAGGAGAATAAGGAAGGGCAAAGAAGGAGAATAAAGGAGGGCAAAGAAGGAGAATAAAGGGGGGCAAAGAAGGAGAATAAAGGAGGGCAAAGAAGGAGAATAAAGGGGGGCAAAGGAGGAGAATAAAGGGGGGCAAAGGAGGAGAATAAAGGAGGACAAAGAAGGAGAATAAAGGGGGGGGGGAAAGTGAAGTAGAAAAAGGGAGGGCAAAGAAGGAGAAAAAAGGGGGGCAAAGAACAAGAATAAAGGGGGGCAAAGAACAAGAATAAAGGGGGGCAAAGAACAAGAATAAAGGAGGGTGAAGGTGAAACAGGAGGAGAAAGTGAGGTAAAAGGTAAGCAGTCGAGCAGGGAAGGTCTTACAACCGCGCCAACCTGTAGAGTCTGAAAATCAGTAATTGCCCCGCTGTGTCACACATCAGCAGGTGATACTTAGCAGTTCGAGCTGCTGAGAAACTTTTGAGTTTTTCTACACTTTAAAACCATTAGACCCCCCATATCACTGCTCCAACCACACTGGCATATAATGTGGGTGGAATTGTGCTGTCAGGATAACGAAGGCAGCAGAGGGACTAGGTAGACTGGACCAAACCATACCCCTAATGATCTGTGCCACCACTGAGATCACTGGGCACCGAGGGGGGGTCATGTCTGCCACCACTGAGATCATTGGGCACTGAGGGGGGTCATGTCTGTGCCACCTCTTAGATCACTGTCTGGTGTGTGTGCCCGCCCCCTGGTATACCTATAACTGACACACGAAGCAGAGGAAGGAGCGTTCTGATTGGCCCCCGTAGGAGTAGACATACATACAGAGTGGTTGTGTGGCGCTCACCTTGTGAATCTCACTTGGCAGACCTGGCACACGAAGGGTTTCTCTCCGGTGTGGGTGCGCATGTGGCGGGGTAGTTTTCCAGCTCCGTGGATGATCTTGTGGCAGACGGGACATTCCTGCGGCATCTGCGATCGCCGTTTCCTTACGAGCTTGTCGGTGCCGTCCAGGGAAGAGGCGGTCAGTTCCGGGTGCTCGGGGTCCAGGGGCCCCAGGAAGGTCATGTCGGTGGGCTCTTCGTCGGACAAGATTTCGTCGGGTGGAGAAGGGGGGACAAACATATGCTGGCTCCCCAGCCCGTTGTTGGGGGTGAAGCGCTCGTAGTTGAGGCTGCCGTCGCTTGGCGGTAGTTCTGCCGGCGACGGGGCATCGGGGGGGCTCTCCGCCCTTTCCGCGGAGTCGTCGTCCACGATGTACGGGGCTCGGCTCGGGTTCACCTGCAGGAACTTCCTCCGAACTCTTCGCGGGATAAGTTTCTGCGGCACCGCCATGGGGAGGAGTAAAGAGCTTTCGGCCTCCGGAGGGGGCGTGGCATCTTCTCCGTTCTCTTGCAGGCCGTAACACTCTAGGTATTGCCGCGCCCGTAAGAAGCCCTCCAGGTCTTCGGCGTCTCCGCCCATTTCTTCCCGGCCTCCGTTACACCGCAGGATCTCCACGCAGGCCTCCACCACGCACGGGATCTCCAGGAGGCGCGCGGCGCGCAGCACGTCCCGCATGTTCGCATTGCTGATGGTGAGCGTGGCGGTGTAGGCGAAGTCCAGGAGCGCCCCCAGAGCGTCGGGCTTCAGGAAGTCCAGCTGGCAGACATTGCGGGACGACTTGGCAGGCGGCGCCCCGGTGAAGAGTTTGCGGAAGTATTGGCTGCAGGCGGCCAGCACGGCGCGGTGGGTGCGGTACTCCAACCCTTGCGTCTTGATGGTGATGTCACAAAGGACGCCGCGGTGACGCTGCTCGTTCAGACAGCTCAGAAGATCGCTGCTGTGTTCTGGGAACGGGATCCCGATCAACTCGTCTTCTGAGGTCGCCATCACCACCTGGAGGAACCAATTATACAGTGTTAGTATATTATACAGGAGTGACATCACCGCTATTCAGATATATTATACAGAGTGACATCACCACTCCCCAGATATATTATACAGGAGTGACATCACCGCTATCCAGATATGTTATACAGAGTGACATCACCGCTATCCAGATATATTATACAGGAGTGACATCACCGCTATCCAGATATATTATACAGGAGTGACATCACAGCTATCCAGATATATTATACAGGAGTGACATCACCGCTATCCAGATATATTATACAGAGTGACATCACCGCTATCCAGATATATTATACAGGAGTGACATCACCGCTCCCCAGATATATTATACAGGAGTGACATCACCGCTATCCAGATATATTATACAGGAGTGACATCACCGCTATTCAGATATATTATACAGAGTGACATCACCACTCCCCAGATATATTATACAGGAGTGACATCACAGCTATCCAGATATATTATACAGGAGTGACATCACAGCTATCCAGATATATTATACAGAGTGACATCACCGCTATCCAGATATATTATACAGGAGTGACATCACCGCTCCCCAGATATATTATACAGGAGTGACATCACCACTCCCCAGATATATTATACAGGAGTGACATCACAGCTATCCAGATATATTATACAGGAGTGACATCACCGCTATCCAGATATATTATACAGAGTGACATCACCGCTATTCAGATATATTATACAGAGTGACATCACCACTCCCCAGATATATTATACAGGAGTGACATCACCGCTATCCAGATATGTTATACAGAGTGACATCACCGCTCCCCAGATATATTATACAGGAGTGACATCACCGCTATCCAGATATATTATACAGGAGTGACATCACCACTCCCCAGATATATTATACAGAGTGACATCACCACTCCCCAGATATATTATACAGAGTGACATCACCGCTATCCAGATATATTATACAGAGTGACATCACCACTCCCCAGATATATTATACAGAGTGACATCACCGCTCTCCAGATATATTATACAGGAGTGACATCACCGCTCTCCAGATATATTATACAGGAGTGACATCACCGCTCTCCAGATATATTATACAGGAGTGACATCACCGCTCTCCAGATATATTATACAGGAGTGACATCACCGCTCTCCAGATATATTATACAGGAGTGACATCACAGCTATCCAGATATATTATACAGAGTGACATCACCACTCCCCAGATATATTATACAGAGTGACATCACCGCTCCCCAGATATATTATACAGGAGTGACATCACCACTCTCCAGATATATTATACAGGAGTGACATCACAGCTATCCAGATATATTATACAGAGTGACATCACCACTCTCCAGATATAAGATATATTATACAGAGTGACATCACCACTCTCCAGATATATTATACAGAGTGACATCACCACTCCCCAGATATATTATACAGAGTGACATCACCGCTCCCCAGATATATTATACAGAGTGACATCACCACTCCCCAGATATATTATACAGAGTGACATCACCGCTCCCCAGATATATTATACAGAGTGACATCACCGCTATCCAGATATAAGATATATTATACAGAGTGACATCACCGCTCTCCAGATATAAGATATATTATACAGAGTGACATCACCACTCTCCAGATATAAGATATATTATACAGAGTGACATCACCACTCCCCAGATATATTATACAGGAGTGACATCACCGCTCTCCAGATATATTATACAGGAGTGACATCACCGCTCTCCAGATATATTATACAGGAGTGACATCACCACTCCCCAGATATATTATACAGGAGTGACATCACCGCTCTCCAGATATATTATACAGAGTGACATCACCACTCCCCAGATATATTATACAGAGTGACATCACCGCTCTCCAGATATATTATACAGGAGTGACATCACCGCTCTCCAGATATATTATACAGGAGTGACATCACCGCTCTCCAGATATATTATACAGGAGTGACATCACCGCTCTCCAGATATATTATACAGGAGTGACATCACCGCTCTCCAGATATATTATACAGGAGTGACATCACCGCTCTCCAGATATATTATACAGAGTGACATCACCGCTCTCCAGATATAAGATATATTATACAGAGTGACATCACCACTCTCCAGATATAAGATATATTATACAGAGTGACATCACCACTCCCCAGATATATTATACAGGAGTGACATCACCGCTCTCCAGATATATTATACAGGAGTGACATCACCACTCCCCAGATATATTATACAGGAGTGACATCACCGCTCTCCAGATATGTTATACAGGAGTGACATCACCGCTCTCCAGATATATTATACAGAGTGACATCACCGCTATCCAGATATATTATACAAGGGTGACATCACCGCTCTCCAGATATATTATACAAGGGTGACATCACCGCTCTCCAGATATATTATACAGGAGTGACATCACCGCTCTCCAGATATATTATACAGGAGTGACATCACCGCTCTCCAGATATATTATACAGAGTGACATCACCGCTCTCCAGATATATTATACAGGAGTGACATCACCGCTCTCCAGATATATTATACAGAGTGACATCACCGCTCTCTAGATATATTATACGGGGGAGGGGAGGGTGGTGAAGAGTTGGAGACGGAAGATCAGATTTGTCAGAAGATAAAAGTTGTGAGAAGTTTTGCCGCCTTTGTAGCTGATGATCTCCTCACTGCACCGATATGTGTGTGTGCCGGAGGGGGGGGGGGAGGGGGGGTGTTCTGCAGATCTCTAGAACACTCAGCGGGGGAATAATCTGCAGAATTGATCACATATATTGATTGTGGAGAAATACACCCAGAATATCCGGATTATATATATAATGGGTCTGTCCCTGGGTGGGGTGTATAGGAGGATTCAGGTGTTGGGGTGTATAGGGGGTGTTGTGTGTCAGGTGTTGGGGTATATAGGGGGTGTTGATGTCACACAACTTGGCGGACGGAGGATCAGGTATTGGGGTGCATAGGTGTTGGGGTGTACAGGGGTGTGTATAGGGGGTGTTGTGTGTCAGGTGTACGGGGGGTGTCGATGTCACCATGCCGGGCGGACGGAGGATCAGGTGTTGGGGTGTACAGGGGGTGTTGTGTGTCAGGTGTTGGGGTGTACAGGGGGTGTTGTGTGTCAGGTGTTGGGGTGTACAGGGGGTGTTGTGTGTCAGGTGTTGGGGTGTACAGGGGGTGTTGTGTGTCAGGTGTTGGGGTGTACAGGGGGTGTTGTGTGTCAGGTGTTGGGGTGTACAGGGGGTGTTGTGTGTCAGGTGTTGGGGTGTACAGGGGGTGTTGTGTGTCAGGTGTTGGGGTGTACAGGGGGTGTCTAGGGGGTGTTGGGTGTCAGGTGTTGGGGTGTACAGGGGTGTTGGGGTGTATAGGGGGTGTTAGGTATTGGGGTGTACACGGGTGTTGGGGTGTGTACAGGGGGTGTTGGGCTGTACACGGGGTGTTGGGGTATATAGGGGGTGTTGGGGGGTGTCGATGTCACACAGCCGGGTGGACGATCAGGTATTGGGGTATATAGGGGGTGTTGGGGTGTCGGGGTGTACACGGGGTGTTGGGGTATATAGGGGGTGTTGGGGTGTGTACAGGAGGTGTTGGGGGGTGTCGATGTCACACAGCCGGGCGGACGATCAGGTATTGGGGTATATAGGGGGTGTTGGGGTGTCGGGGTGTACACGGGGTGTTGTGTGTCAGGTGTTGGGGTGTACAGGGGGTGTTGTGTGTCAGGTGTTGGGGTGTACAGGGGGTGTTGTGTGTCAGGTGTTGGGGTGTACAGGGGGTGTTGTGTGTCAGGTGTTGGGGTGTACAGGGGGTGTTGTGTGTCAGGTGTTGGGGTGTACAGGGGGTGTTGTGTGTCAGGTGTTGGGGTGTACAGGGGGTGTCTAGGGGGTGTTGGGTGTCAGGTGTTGGGGTGTACAGGGGTGTTGGGGTGTATAGGGGGTGTTAGGTATTGGGGTGTACACGGGTGTTGGGGTGTGTACAGGGGGTGTTGGGCTGTACACGGGGTGTTGGGGTATATAGGGGGTGTTGGGGGGTGTCGATGTCACACAGCCGGGTGGACGATCAGGTATTGGGGTATATAGGGGGTGTTGGGGTGTCGGGGTGTACACGGGGTGTTGGGGTATATAGGGGGTGTTGGGGTGTGTACAGGAGGTGTTGGGGGGTGTCGATGTCACACAGCCGGGCGGACGATCAGGTATTGGGGTATATAGGGGGTGTTGGGGTGTCGGGGTGTACACGGGGTGTTGTGTGTCAGGTGTTGGGGTGTACAGGGGGTGTTGTGTGTCAGGTGTTGGGGTGTACAGGGGGTGTTGTGTGTCAGGTGTTGGGGTGTACAGGGGGTGTTGTGTGTCAGGTGTTGGGGTGTACAGGGGGTGTTGTGTGTCAGGTGTTGGGGTGTACAGGGGGTGTTGTGTGTCAGGTGTTGGGGTGTACAGGGGGTGTCTAGGGGGTGTTGGGTGTCAGGTGTTGGGGTGTATAGGGGGTGTTAGGTATTGGGGTGTACACGGGTGTTGGGGTGTGTACAGGGGGTGTTGGGCTGTACACGGGGTGTTGGGGTATATAGGGGGTGTTGGGGGGTGTCGATGTCACACAGCCGGGTGGACGATCAGGTATTGGGGTATATAGGGGGTGTTGGGGTGTCGGGGTGTACACGGGGTGTTGGGGTATATAGGGGGTGTTGGGGGGTGTCGATGTCACACAGCCGGGTGGACGATCAGGTATTGGGGTATATAGGGGGTGTTGGGGTGTCGGGGTGTACACGGGGTGTTGGGGTATATAGGGGGTGTTGGGGTGTGTACAGGAGGTGTTGGGGGGTGTCGATGTCACACAGCCGGGCGGACGATCAGGTATTGGGGTATATAGGGGGTGTTGGGGTGTCGGGGTGTACACGGGGTGTTGGGGTATATAGGGGGTGTTGGGGTGTGTACAGGAGGTGTTGGGGGGTGGTCGATGTCACACAGCCGGGCGGACGATCAGGTATTGGGGTATATAGGGGGTGTTGGGGTGTGTATAGGGGGTGTTGGGGGGTGTCGGGGTGTGTACAGGGGGTGTTGGGGGGTGTCGGGTGTACATGGGGTGTTGGGGGGTGTCGGGGTGTACACGGGGTGTTGGGGTGTGTACAGGGGGTGTTGGGGGGTGTCGGGGTGTACACGGGGTGTTGGGGTGTGTACAGGGGGTGTTGGGGGGTGTCGGGGTGTACACGGGGTGTTGGGGTGTGTACAGGGGGTGTTGGGGGGTGTCGATGTCACACCTCAGGGCGGACGGAGGATCAGGTATTGGGGTATATAGGGGGTGTTGGGGTGTGTATAGGGGGTGTTGGGGGGTGTCGGGGTGTGTACAGGGGGTGTTGGGGGGTGTCGGGGTGTACACGGGGTGTTGGGGGGTGTCGGGGTGTACACGGGGTGTTGGGGGGTGTACAGGGGGTGTTGGGGGGTGTCGATGTCACACCTCAGGGCGGACGGAGGATCAGGTATTGGGGTATATAGGGGGTGTTGGGGTGTGTATAGGGGGTGTTGGGGGGTGTCGGGGTGTGTACAGGGGGTGTTGGGGGGTGTCGGGGTGTACACGGGGTGTTGGGGTGTGTACAGGGGGTGTTGGGGGGTGTATAGGGGGTGTTGGGGGGTGTCGGGGTGTACACGGGGTGTTGGGGTGTGTACAGGGGGTGTTGGGGGGTGTCGGGGTGTACACAGGGTGTTGGGGTGTGTACAGGGGGTGTTGGGGGGTGTCGGGGTGTACACAGGGTGTTGGGGTGTGTATAGGGGGTGTTGGGGGGTGTCGGGGTGTACACAGGGTGTTGGGGTGTGTACAGGGGGTGTTGGGGGGTGTCGATGTCACACCTCAGGGCGGACGGAGGATCAGGTATCTTCGGAGGGGAAGACTTCACCCGCCTCGTTACCTGGCAGGAGCCGTCAGCAGGTGTCTTGTTCCAATTAACAGAGCCCCTCCCGAGCCAGCAATGAGGGGCCCCTCCCTGCAGAGGAATTGAGGGCCCCTCCTTGTCACAGAGCGGAGAGGGGGACAGGACGGACCTGTTGTACCAGGCACGGCGTGACACGCCACAAAGGGAACACTGATGAATGAAGCGTCAGCTCTGTGGATCACAGCCTGGCTGGAGAGGGGGGGGGGGGATGGTCCTGATCACACCGGTCACAGCCATGTTAGTGGCAACCTTTACCGACTGCCGCCCACTGGTGGCACACAGCCTGGCATCCATTGCCTCCCATGTACCTGACACGTCCATTACTCTGAACACCCCACCCCTCCCCCCCCCCCCCGGGGGTAGAGAGGACCTGTCTTTGCCTTAGGAGCAAATATTTCCTCCACAGATAAGATAGAAAGCCGGGGAAGGGAGCAGGAAAGGTCGCCCCCCGGAGGGGATACATGGAGGTGACATTGTAATAGAAGACCAGAGCAAGGAGTGGAAAGTCACAGCAGATAAGACGTTTCCTCCTCGTGTGCCGGGTGGGTGGGGGTCGGGGGGGGGCACAGGCAGGAACCACTCTACGGGATGTGAGGGGTTAATGTGCCGCCTTTACACCCCTCAGTTCCCACCATATCATATAATGGAGAAATATATTCATATCCTTGATCCTCGTATACACCGCATGAGATACAGGAAGAAATATTATATTACACGATCTTCATATGCCGGAAACTTCTATCGATAGAAATAAAATAAATCGCAGAGTTCCGGGCAATGACCACACCTGAGGATGCATCTCCTCCATCCCTGTCCCTCATATTGGCTCCATTGAAGTATGCCATGAGCAGGTACAGGTCAGGACTGGCCAGAGAGGGATCGATTTGAGGCAGGTGGTCAGAGAGGGATCGCTTTGAGGCGGGTGGTCAGAGAGGGATCGCTTTGAGGCAGGTGGTCAGAGAGGGATCGATTTGAGGCAGGTGGTCAGAGAGGGATCGCTTTGAGGCAGGTGGTCAGAGAGGGATCGCTTTGAGGCGGGTGCACAGAGAGGGATCGCTTTGAGGCAGGTGGACAGAGAGGGATCGCTTTGAGGCAGGTGGTCAGAGAGGGATCGATTTGAGGCAGGTGGGTCAGAGAGGGATCGCTTTGAGGCGGGTGGTCAGAGAGGGATCGCTTTGAGGCGGGTGGTCAGAGAGGGATCGCTTTGAGGCGGGTGGTCAGAGAGGGATCGCTTTGAGGCGGGTGGTCAGAGAGGGATCACTTTGAGGCGGGTGGTCAGAGAGGGATCGCTTTGAGGCGGGTGGTCAGAGAGGGATCGCTTTGAGGCGGGTGGTCAGAGAGGGATCGCTTTGAGGCGGGTGGTCAGAGAGGGATCGCTTTGAGGCGGGTGGTCAGAGAGGGATCGCTTTGAGGCGGGTGGTCAGAGAGGGATCGCTTTGAGGCGGGTGGACAGAGAGGGATCGCTTTGAGGCGGGTGGACAGAGAGGGATCGCTTTGAGGCGGGTGGACAGAGAGGGATCGCTTTGAGGCGGGTGGACAGAGAGGGATCGCTTTGAGGCGGGTGGACAGAGAGGGATCGCTTTGAGGTGGGTGGCCAGAGAGGGATCGCTTTGAGGTGGGTGGACAGAGAGGGATCGCTTTGAGGTGGGTGGACAGAGAGGGATCGCTTTGAGGTGGGTGGCCAGAGAGGGATCGCTTTGAGGCGGGTGGACAGAGAGGGATCGTTTTGAGGCGGGTGGACAGAGAGGGATCGCTCTGAGGCAGTTGGACAGAGAGGGATCGCTTTGAGGCGGGTGGACACAGAGGGATCGCTTTGAGGCGGGTGGCCACAGAGGGATCCCTTTCTTGTAGTCGGTGACATTGTTCCTGAAATGTTCGTTTTTCTTTGACAGCAGGTACACTAACCGAGGTGTAATAATCGTATTACTATTCAGTTTCTATCTGATGCTCTAGTGTTTCTAAATCTAGCAATATTACTACCAGATGTTCCCAATAGATCCGGTGATTTACAATGCGGTTGTAACTTGTCGCAGGATGTGATAATGGGGGAAAATACAACCGTGTGTCACCTTCTCTCTGTGCGTTACCATAAAATATGGTCACTTTTTTCTAGTTAGAAGGAAGTTGCATTTAAAATAATGGTAAACTGAACAAATTACAATCAGATTGTACAATCGTCTTTGGATTTAACAATAACTACGTGATTGGCCAGAGAGGAATCACTTTGATTAATATACAATCAAATCACTTTATTTGGATATAGGATCTTGAAGCGAGGCCTTCACAACACATTCGTAAGCCAAAAGGAGATCATACAGAGAGAGGAGCAGGGACTGTGTGCCGTCTGAGGACCCGGTATTATCACCACAATCACATTATTATATTATATAAATCATACATAAGATGCTGAGAAACCAAAATATACTGATCCCAACACACCACTAAAATATAAAAGAACCCAAAAGCAAACTCAGAACCCCCTTAAAACCACATCATAGACCACTACAAGACCAAAAATTCAAAGGGGACCATGTTTTAGGGACTCCAGAGACCACCTGAATGATGAGACCACCACCACCTCCCAAGTCACAAGACCACTTCAGTCAGGAACTGAGACCACTAAATCCCAAGTCACAAGATCACCCCTTCCAGAGTCACAAGACCACTTCATACAGAAATGGAAACCACCTCCTCCCAAAGTCCAAGGCTACTTCATACAGGAACTGAGACCACCACCTTCAGAGCCATTTCATACAGGAACTGAGACCACCACCTACAGAGCCATTTCATACAGGAACTGAGACCACCACCTCTCAAGTCACAAGACCAATTCATACAGGAATGGAGACCATCGACTCCCAAGTCACAAGACCAATTCATGCAGCAACGGAGACGACCACCTTCCAAGTAACAAGACCACCTCTTCCAGAGCCACAAGACCGCTTCATAGAGAAATGGACACCACCTCCTCCCAAAGTCAAAGACTACTTCATACAGCAACTGAGACCACCACCTACAGAGCCATTTCATACAGGAACTGGGACCACCACCTACAGAGCCATTTCATACAGGAACTGGGACCACCACCTCTCAAGTCACAAGACCAATTCATACAGGAACGGAGACGACCACCTTCCAAGACCAACTCTTCCAGAGTCACAAGACCGCTTTATACAGGAATGGACAACGCCTCATCTTGAGTCACAGAAATCACCATCTCCAGAATCACAAGACCAATTCATACAGGAACTTAGACCACCACCTCTCAAGTCACAAGACGATTTCATACAGCAAAGGTCACCACCTCTTCCCAAGTGGCAAGACCACTTCATTCAGGAACTTAGACGACCACCTCCAGAGTCACTTTATACAGGACTGAAACTACCACTTCTGAAAGCACAAGGCCACTTCATACAGGAATTTACCTCACAAGTCGCAAGAGCACTTTATACAAGAATGGACACCACCTCCAGAGTCATTTTATACAGGAACTAAAACTACCACTTTGAGGCACAAGGCCATTTCATACAGGAATTGAGACCACCACCCGAATCACAAGACCACTTCATACAGAAACTGAGACCACCACTACCAGAGTCAGAAGACCACTTCATACAGGAATGGAGACCAGTCCCTTCTAAGTCACAAGATCATTTCATACAGGAACTGAGACCACCACCTCCGGAGTCCCAAAACCACATCAAACATAAATTGAGACCACCATCTCCAGAATCACAAGACAACTTCATACAGGCGCTAAAACCACCACTTCCAAAATCACAAGAGCACTACATACAGGAATGGAGACCACCCCCTTCTAAGTCACAAGATTACTTCATACAGGAACTGAGACCACCACCTCCCGAGTCACAAAACCACATCAAACAGGAATTGAGACCACTATGTGCTATGTCACAAGACAACGTTGTACAAATACCAAAACCACATCTTCTTGAGTTGCAAGACCACCCGAGACAGTTTTGTCAAATTATCAACACAGCCCCCCTATAAAGATATCAAGACCACCACCTACAGAATCCCAAATCCACTTTATAAAGATGCGAAGACCACCACTTCCACAGTTGTGAGACCATCACTTCCAGAACACCACCATGTTATACAGACACAGAGACCACATCTTCGAAAATTAGGAGACCCTGTCATACAGACCCAGGTGGCCCTTACTTTTGTTTAAAAGACCCCCTGCACATAAATCTGAGGCCACCAACTGCTAAGCTATAAGAAGCTATGGTTACATAATCGGCTTACAAAAATGTGAGACCCCCCCCCCCCAAGATCTCCAAGACCTCCAGAAATCTGGGACTGTTCAGACCACCATTTTCTCTAAAGGCAGAAGGCAACACGACACTATAAATGAATAGCGAAGCATCATACAAAGGAAACGAAACCAACAGCACAGCAGATACCACGCACAGATCCCACCGCCTTTCACAAAATGGTGTTCTGGGTCTGTGGGCCATACGTGGCCTGGGACATCACATACCATCTCAAAGTCTACATGGCCAAATTAGGAAACTCCAGTAAGAAGTGATGAGGACCCACCACAGGTAAAAGGTCCCCAAACTCACCATCCATGACCCACCACCCGTCTCAACACCGAACAGAAACGTCCCTTTTATAAAACCCTCCCATCGGTTCCACTAACCTGCAGGGTGAGCCTTGTCCTCCAGTCCCAGTCTCGAGCCTTCGCAAGTCAGATCGTCCCGGCCGATCACTGCCAACAAAACAAACGACACATTGAAACCCCCCAAAAAAAATTCCACCCGTTCGAACAAAAAACAAAAAATGACAATCAGAACTCAAAGAAAGAAAAAGGCAATTTTCTTTTGTTTGGTGAAAATGCCGCCCACGAGTAAACTTCCCAGAAGTGTTAAGGGGAGAAAGCACTGCGCCCCCTTTGAAGTTGGGGTGAGAGGGGGTGGAGGGGAAGAGGAATGGAGGGAGGGGGCGGAGCATCCTTTTACTTGTTTTTCGAGATAAGGAGCAACAAAAAAAAAAAAAAAAGAAGAGCGACGACATTTTCCATACAGCCAGCGCAGGGCGTCTCGTACACCTCAAGTGCAAAGAAAGGGCATCCGAGGAGGTGACGATGCTGACATCTGAGGCTCTGCAAGGATGTAATAACCAATGGCGCAGATTTCACAGAAAGCCTTTGTACCCCAATTTTTTTTTATTTTTCTTACCCAAATTTTTTATTTTTCACACGACTGACTGGTATTCTCATTCAGGTGTACAGACTCCTCCCCCTGGACTGAAATGGCTTCCTCATATTTTACTGCACACTGTGAGCTTCTCACAACGACCCCCCCAAGGGGGGCGTATGCTTGACAGCCTGGGCTAACAGGAAGTGAGTTAAATGACACTGGCCGTCATTCAGCCTGGAAGAGGAGTGCCATCTACTGAAGGAGTGGGCCTTCTGCAGGGGCCGGATTGAGGGGAGCTTTTTTTCTATGTAGTAGGGAAGGATTTGGCACCTAGTTTGCACTTGCTGGTTGTCACCAGAACAGGAAGAGAGGGGGAACAAATTCAAAGGGGACAACCTGTTCCAGTGGCAACCATCTAAGAGAGCCTTTCTTGACCTTTTTACCCCCCGAGGAACCAGGTACTATCAGGTCCAGGTGAATCCCTGAATCCCTGATAGCACCAGCTGGTGGGAAAATTATCCCTTACATTGGTGGCTAGTGTAAACAATACCCCCTTCCAGCGAGAATGCCCCCCCCTTCCAGCGACGGTGAGAATGCCCCCAGTAATGGCGAGAATGCCCTCCCTCCTTCCAGTGGCGGTGAGAATGCCCCCCCTCCAGTGGCAGCGAGAATGCCCTCCCTCCTTCCAGTGGCGGCGAGAATGCCCCCCTCCTCCTTCCAGTGGCGGCGAGAATGCCCCCCTCCTCCTTCCAGTGGCGGCGAGAATGCCCCCCTCCTCCTTCCAGTGGCGGCGAGATTCCCCCCCTCCTCCTTCCAGTGGCGGCGAGAATGCCCCCCTCCTCCTTCCAGTGGCGGCGAGAATGCCCCCCTCCTCCTTCCAGTGGCGGCGAGAATGCCCCCCTCCTCCTTCCAGTGGCGGCAAGAATGCCCCCACTCCTACCAGTGGCGGCGAGAATGCCCCCACTCCTACCAGTGGCGGCGAGAATGCCCCCACTCCTACCAGTGGCGGCGAGAATGCCCCCACTCCTCCCAGTGGCGGCGAGAATGCCCCCACTCCTCCCAGTGGCGGCGAGAATGCCCCCCCTCCTCCCAGTGGCGGCGAGAATGCCCCCCTCCTCCTTCCAGTGGCGGCGAGAATGCCCCCCTCCTCCTTCCAGTGGCGGCGAGAATGCCCCCCTCCTCCTTCCAGTGGCGGCAAGAATGCCCCCCTCCTCCTTCCAGTGGCGGCGAGAATGCCCCCACTCCTACCAGTAGCGGCGAGAATGCCCCCACTCCTACCAGTAGCGGCGAGAATGCCGCCACCCCCCCCCGAGGAACCAGGTGCTATCAGGTCCAGGTGAATCCCTGATAGCACCAGTTGGTGGGAAAATTATCCCTTACATTGGCGGCTAGTGTAAAGAATACCCCCCTTCCAGTGGCGGTGAGAATGCCCCCCCTTCCAGCGACGGTGAGAATGCCCCCAGTGACGGCGAGAATGCCCCCCCCTCCTTTCAGTGGCGGCGAGAATGCCCTCCAGTGGCGCCGAGAATGCCCCCCTCCTTTCAGTGGCGGCGAGAATGCCCCCCCAGTGGCGCCGAGAATGCCCCCCTCTCCTCCCAGTGGCGGCGAGAATGCCCCCCTCCTTCCAGTGGCAGCGAGAATGCCCCCCCTCCTTCCAGTGGCAGCGAGAATGCCCCCCCTCCTTCCAGGGGCAGCGAGAATGCCCCCCCTCCTTCCAGGGGCAGCGAGAATGCCCCCCCTCCTTCCAGGGGCAGCGAGAATGCCCCCCCTCCTTCCAGGGGCAGCGAGAATGCCCCCCCTCCTTCCAGGGGCAGCGAGAATGCCCCCCCTCCTTCCAGGGGCAGCGAGAATGCCCCCCCTCCTTCCAGGGGCAGCGAGAATCCCCCCCTCCTTCCAGTGGCAGCGAGAATCCCCCCCTCCTCCCAGTGGCAGCGAGAATCCCCCCCTCCTCCCAGTGGCAGCGAGAATCCCCCCCTCCTCCCAGTGGTGGCAAGAATGCCCCCCCTCCTCCCAGTGGCGGCGAGAATGCCCCCACTCCTACCAGTGGCGGCGAGAATGCCCCCCCCTCCTTCCAGTGGCGGCGAGAATGTCCCCCCTTCCAGTGGCGGCAAGAATGCCCTCCTTCCAGTGGTGGCGTGAATGCCCCCCCTCTCCTCCCAGTGGTGGCAAGAATGCCCCCCCTTCCAGTGGAGGTGAGAATGCCCCCCCCCCCTCTTCAGACAGCTAAAGATCAGTGGTGTAACGATGCTGGCTCTGCCAAGTGGTGTTGGCCCCAGCAATATGGAGGTACCAACAGATGGGAGATCAATCAGCCACAGCTCAAGGAACATCTACCAACCTCTGGAGGAACCCTGAGTGATAATGGCTGGTCTAGGAAAACTATCATTGAATGGGGGAAGGAGCGCCCGTTGTCAGGAATAATGCAACTCTTGGTGGGAGAAGACAATTGTCTATTGAAAGTGTAAATATGTACAGCTCATCGAACGCGTTTCAGGGTACATGCCTCCTCACCCCCCACCCCCTCCATCAGGGCTATTGGTACATACCAACGGAGACCGGTGTCTTTATAACTCATCATCACGCAAGCCTGGTGTTTGCCATTACAAGAAAATTTGGTACCACTGATCTCCATTAGTGTGTTCCAACAGCCCTGGACAAAGGGGAGAGGCAATTCCGACGAAACGCGTCTGCCCGATCTGTAAACGGCTGCATTTTCCCGCCAAGAGTTGCATTATTCTGGACCCTTTTTCCTCCCCACTGAAGCCTTGTTTCGGCTCTGTGGTACCAGTAACGTAGCAGCCCAAACTTCCAAAAAGGGAGATCAGAATCACCACTCCCCCATGGAACCGACCAATGACTGCCAGTAACCGTTTACCTCAGTCCAGCACTGTCTTTACCTTAAATAAGAACTAGAAGAAGGATGTGCTTTCAATCAAACCAAGATTAGCAATTTCAATGAATTAATCACAATATAATGATTGATAAATTCGGGAGGACTCTGCTGGAAGGTTACCACCAATTATAATATGACTCTACTTTCTGTAATAAGGGCCCATTTAGAACCATTATAACAGAAACCTTCCCTTTGTGTCCTTACTCCTCTAACTGCCAGGTACGTGTAGATTCATTCTTATTTTTTCTGGCTCCTTAACATCTCATACACCATGGAGGCTTCCAGTACTGCGGGCTCAGACATAGAGTCTGTGAGGGTGTCAGGAAAGCTCTATTGCTCATTGGGTGCTAAAAGATTGCCAGCTAGAACTAGTCACTTTGGCTGCTGCACAAGAGCCTGTGGGGGCCCCGCTGCTCTAGTGCAAGGCCCCCCCCCTGAGCCACACGTGGGCTTGCCACGATGCAGAGTGACACCAGGAAAACCGATTCACATGGCAGGAATCTTAATGACCATTATCATCTCCCCGGCAATTACACGGCCGGATGCCAGAATATGTCACCGAGCCGGAGCCCCGCAATTATCTCCACAACAAGCCAGGGAGGGGAGGGCCGCGTCCAGGGAGGTGCTGACGACGGATTCACTTCCCACCTGGCCTGTCACAGAACGGGGCCAACGGTTTCAGGGCACGCCTTCTATTCAAAGCTGTTAAAAATGCCAGGCAGGCTAAAGGGGTATTAAAACTGGTCCTGGCCAACCGCCACCTGGCAACACCCCAGACGAGGCTCAGGTGGTGCGGAACACCATTTAACCCCTTCAAGGCAAACAGCCAAGAGAAGCACCCATTACCGGGCCAGAGTACGGCAGCGATTACAGGTTCCTTGGGCTGGGTTAGGAGGACTATACAAGGTAGACTTCTCAACCAGGGCTCTGTGCAACCTTAGAGGTCCTCCAGAGGTTACTAGGGGTTCCTTGACCAATGTAAGAGACATTCTTCCCACTGACCACCAATGTAAGGAGCATTCTTCTCACTGATCACCAATGTAAGGAGCATTCTTCTCACTGATCACCAATGTAAGGAACATTCTTCCCACTGATCACCAATGTAAGGAACATTCTTCCCACTGATCACCAATGTAAGGAACATTCTTCCCACTGACCACCAATGTAAGGAGCATTCTTCTCACTGATCACCAATGTAAGGAACATTCTTCTCACTGATCACCAATGTAAGAACATTCTTCCCACTGATCACCAATGTAAGGAACATTCTTCTCACTGATCACCAATGTAAGGAACATTCTTCTCACTGATCACCAATGTAAGGAACATTCTTCTCACTGATCACCAATGTAAGGAACATTCTTCCCACTGACCATTTAACCCCTTCAAGGCTAACAGCCAAGAAAAGCACCCATTACCGTGCCAGAGTACGGCAGCGATTACAGGTTCCTTGGGCTGGGTTAGGAGGACTATACAAGGTAGACTTCTCAACCAGGGGTTTGTGCAACCTTAGAGGTCCTCCAGAGGTTCCTAGGGGTTCCTTGACCAGTGTAAGGGACATTCTTCCCACTGACCACCAATGTAAGGAACATTCTACAACATACAAGAAGACGTCTTCTGAGGACTGCAATCTCTATGTATGCCGGTCACAAACCACAGGGCCCTACACGCATTAATATGAACAAATGGGGTGCTAAAGCGCTAAGATAGATGATCCCCCCAAATCAATATTCTGCACACTTCCAATATGAGGTTGATTAAATGCTGTGATACAACTATGGAGGGGGGGGCTACTAAATTATGGTGTAGGATCAAGGAACAGAATGTGGTCAATTTGGGGCACCTCTCCTTTCTGACACAAAACGCTACTTAGAAACCCGTCCACACAGCTGCGTTTTGCGACTTGCCCGAATCATTCCGACGAACTACGCGTCTGTGGCTAGGTACATCCCTTGTGTGTGTCTGGAACGCGCGTAACGTCACAGAGAAACGCCTTGCCATTTAGCAGGTGTATGGTGGTGCCATTAATTATTAATGGGGAATCAACAACTATTGGAATGAATTGTTAATGACACCCCCCCCGCACGCATGCGGTAGCTCACACCAAACCCGCTAAGGTGCCGCAGCATGGTGCGGTTCGGGGACTTCTTTTGAGCATTTCCCTCTCGTAGGGCAGCCCGTATTGTGTGGTCCGAATTGAAATGCTTAGAAAGACAAAAAACGTGTCAACGTTCCTTCACCGAGTTCCTCTGAAGATTCTGTGACGTCATATGGGGCTGAGCTTTACCCAGAATCCTACTGTGCTGATGTCTGGTCTGCTGGTCTCTTTGCAGCATTAAAGACCCCTTTATAGAACAAGTGGGGGGGATTCTGGAGGGGCTCTTCCCCCCCCCCCCCCATTTTCATTATTCCGAAATCATGTGATTAAAAAAAGATCTGAGGCACCAGATTGGTGGCATCTCAAGTTCCAGCAGCCAAAGTCCAGATTGGGGGGGGGGGGGTTAGGAAGGAGAATATGGGGCTCACCGTGTCAGTCAGATACACATCAGGGGCGGTCCAGGCAGTGAAAAAGCAAATCAGATCTGCCACTATGGGGCGTGGAGGAAAAGCGTTCTCTGTGCCTAGGTGAGCCCCCCTCCCCCCCCTCACCCACCGCACAAAGGAGCTGAACTGGGCGGGGACGCGGCGTTTTATGGTCGCGGTTGAAAGGACTTTGGTCAGAGTGTCCTGCCGCTCCCTTCCAGGGGCTCGTAACAACCCCCTGAGCAAGGCACGCAACCTGATACAGCCACCTGCTGCTCATGTGACACCCTGAGGAGGGTCACCTGTCGCCCC
>JBBHAA010003873.1:0-61389 GCA_037953035.1 Aquarana catesbeiana
GATTGCAGAGCAGTCCGCGTTCCGCACATTAGAAATGTTTGCTGCACTTAGATGAAGTGCATGAACTCCGCAGTGAGTGGGCTGACAATGGCCCAATTATATACGTCTCCCACAGGCCGGCTCCGTTTAAACAGGTGGAACATCTGAAATAGGCTTTTGTATCCGCCGCCCCTTCAGAGTCTTCCTACTCGGGGGCCGCAGCTCCGTTCTGAGAAATCGCTTGTGTGACGCACGCCCCCTTCTCACAGATAAACCAAGCAAAGTACACATTCAAAAAAAACACGTCCCGCTTTCATGGCCGTGAGCCAAGGACGCCCATAGTTTCTATTGAGTGGTCCATCAAGTATGGTTTTTTTTTATTTTTCTTCATACATATTTTCTTTTTTTTTCTTTAACTTTTTTACGTTTGTCCCAAGCATGTTTGAAAGCTCTTAGTGTTGACTGTCCCACTACCTCTGCCGGAAGTCCATTCCAACTATCAACTACTCTTTCAGTAAAGTAATACTTTTTAAGATTAGTTCTGAACTTTCCTCCTGCTAGTTGGAGGTCATGCCCCATGTTCTTAATTTTGGCTTCATATTGAAAATCCCGCCCCCCTGAATTGTATTCATCCCCATCATATATTTAAAGGTTTCAGCCACATCTTACCTTTCCCTTCTTTCCTCCAGGCTGTACATATTAAGTTCCTGAAGTCTCTCCTGATATGTTTATCCCCCAAATCTTTCACTATTTTTGTTACCTATCTCTGAACTCGTTCTCTGACTAAAGATCTATATAGAGGAACCTGGACCTCCTTCCTCCTGCCGGTGATCCCTCTAGTGATATAAAGATCTATATAGAGGAATCAGGACCTCCTTCCTCCTGCTGGTGACCCCTCTAGTGATATAAAGATCTATATAGAGGAATCAGGACCTCCTTCCTCCTGCTGGTGATCCCTCTAGTGATATAAAGATCTATATAGAGGAATCAGGACCTCCTTCCTCCTGCTGGTGACCCCTCTAGTGATATAAAGATCTATATAGAGGAATCAGGACCTCCTTCCTCCTGCCGGTGATCCCTCTAGTGATATAAAGATCTATATAGAGGAATCAGGACCTCCTTCCTCCTGCTGGTGACCCCTCTAGTGATATAAAGATCTATATAGAGGGATCAGGACCTCCTTCTTCCTGCTGGTGATCCCTCTAGTGATATAAAGATCTATGTAGAGGAATCAGGACCTCCTTTCTCCTGCTGGTGATCCCTCTAGTGATATAAAGATCTATATAGAGGAATCAGGACCTCCTTCCTCCTGCTGGTGACCCCTCTAGTGATATAAAGATCTATATAGAGGAATCAGGACCTCCTTCCTCCTGCTGGTGACCCCTCTAGTGATATAAAGATCTATATAGAGGAATCAGGACCTCCTTCCTCCTGCTGGTGACCCCTCTAGTGATATAAAGATCTATATAGAGGAATCAGGACCTCCTTCCTCCTGCTGGTGATCCCTCTAGTGATATAAAGAGCTATATAGAGGAATCAGGACCTCCTTCCTCCTGCTGGTGATCCCTCTAGTGATATAAAGAGCTATATAGAGGAATCAGGACCTCCTTCCTCCTGCTGGTGATCCCTCTAGTGATATAAAGATCTATATAGAGGAATCAGGACCTCCTTCCTCCTGCTGGTGACCCCTCTAGTGATATAAAGATCTATATAGAGGAATCAGGACCTCCTTCCTCCTGCTGGTGACCCCTCTAGTGATATAAAGATCTATATAGAGGAATCAGGACCTCCTTCCTCCTGCTGGTGACCCCTCTAGTGATATAAAGATCTATATAGAGGAATCAGGACCTCCTTCCTCCTGCTGATGATCCCTCTAGTGATATAAAGAGCTATATAGAGGAATCAGGACCTCCTTCCTCCTGCTGGTGATCCCTCTAGTGATATAAAGAGCTATATAGAGGAATCAGGACCTCCTTCCTCCTGCTGGTGATCCCTCTAGTGATATAAAGATCTATATAGAGGAATCAGGACCTCCTTCCTCCTGCTGGTGACCCCTCTAGTGATATAAAGATCTATATAGAGGAATCAGGACCTCCTTCCTCCTGCTGGTGACCCCTCTAGTGATATAAAGATCTATATAGAGGAATCAGGACCTCCTTCCTCCTGCTGGTGACCCCTCTAGTGATATAAAGATCTATATAGAGGAATCAGGACCTCCTTCATCCTGCTGGTGACCCCTCTAGTGATATAAAGATCTATATAGAGGAATCAGGACCTCCTTCTTCATGCTGGTGATCCCTCTAGTGATATAAAGATCTACCCCAAATCTTTTTCCTCTATAGTGGAGGCTAACACTGTACCCCCCATGTTGTACTCTCTCAGGGGATTCTTTTTCCCTAGGTGCATTATTTTACATTTACAAACATTGAACTGCAGTTTCCACAGCTTTGAACAATCTTCCAGCAATGCCAAATGATGTTCCATGTTACAGAGCCACAAGTTCAAAATAAAATAAAATAAAATAAAATACAGCCTTTGAATACAGCGTAAAAATAAATAATAGCAATAAACTGTTATAAATTGTCATACAAATATACAGTATATTTGAAATCAAATCTTTATTATTTTTTGGCAATCACACGTTGTGTGCGGATTTCTGCCAGTCACAGGCTGTTTCACGCCCCTCCAGCCTGTGTCTTAGAATAAGAGGGAGGTGAAGCCTCCATCAATCTGCATGTAATATCCCACCCCCATTGTGTGTAGCTGGTAAGTAATCGGGGAGGAGGAGGGAAGGAGTGGCCTGTCATTGTGTATAAGTTCACATGTGTGACTCTATAGTCACATGGGCTGCTCAGCATAGAAACTCACTGAAACTGAGCATGTGCAGAGCTGCCACTACAGCTGCAAAATCCCAACTGGGGACATAGACAGAAGGGGCGATAGAGAGCAGCAGGATCAACCAGGATTTTTACAGAATACAGAAAAGGAATCTCATAGTGATGAGTGAGGATGACCGGCATGGAATACGCCATTTATTCATCGTTTTCTATAATGGAGGTTTACTGACACTTTAAATTCCCATCCCACCAATCCTGATGTTTTTTTCTCTTTTAACCCCTTGCCTAGTTAGCACTACCCCCCCCCCCCCCCCTCCTGCCCAGGCCAATTTTCAGCTTTCAGCGCTCTCACACTTTGAATGACAATTGCGCGGTCATACAACGCTGTACCCAAATTACATTTTTTGCATTTTTCACACACAAATAGAGATTTCTTTTGGTGATATTTAATCACTGCTGGGATTTTTATTTTTTGCTAAACAAATGAAAAAAAGACCAAAAATTTTGAAAAAAAATAACGCTTTTCATAGTTTGTTATAAAATGTATATATAGTTTGTAATTTAAAATGTAACATTTTTCTCCTTCACAGATGGGCACTGATGAGATGACACTAGTGGGCACTGATGAGGCGGCACTGATTGGCAGCACTGGTGGGCACTGATTGGCAGCACTGGTGGGCACTGTTGGGGGGGCTGCTGTGATTGGCCCTTTATCATGATCTGTAATCAGCGATCAGAGAGCGTGCTATTCGTGCGCAGTATTGTCGGCTGGTGATTTTTTGGTTTGGGTGGGCGGCAACCACCCAACCCCCCCCCCCCCAAGGCACCTTAAACCCTCCCCACTATCTGCTGGTCCACCAGCACTTACCCCATCTAGGCTGTGGGCACATCGGGGCAGCAGTAGGGATTGGGCAGCGGCGGGCACATCGGGGATCCGGCTTCGGTGGAGACATCGGGCATCGTGCATGTATGCCCATCATTAGAAGTGGGTGGATGAAGGGGGTATTCTAATGGTGGGCATACCCACAGATCAATCTCTTTTTTTCATGCAGCCCGTGGGCTGCATGAAAAAAAGAACATTACAATTTATGCCCAAAGTAATTTTCTAGCAAAAAAAAAAATATTATTATTTTTTCATGTAAACAAAAAGTGTCAGAAAGGGCTTTGTCTTCAAGTGGTTAGAAGAGTGGGTGATGTGTGACATAAGCTTCTAAGTGTTGTGCATAAAATGCCAGGACAGTTCAAACCCCCCCCAAATGACCCCATTTTGGAAAGTAGACACCCCAAGCTATTTGCTGAGAGGCATGTCGAGTCCATGGAATATTTTATATTGGGACACAAGTTGCGGGAAAGAGACAAACTTTTTTTTTTGCACAAAGTTGTCACTAAATGATATATTGCTCAAACATGCCATGGGCATATGTGGAATTACACCCCAAAATAAATTCTGTTGCTTCTCCTGAGTACGGGGATACCACATGTGTGGGACTTTTTGGGAGCCTAGGCGCGTACGGGACCCCGAAATCCAATCACCGCCTTCAGGATTTCTAAGGGCGTAAAATGGTGATTTCACTCTTCACTGCTATCACAGTTACGGAGTCCATAAAATATCCAGATGGCACAAAACCCCCCAAATGACCCCATTTTGGAAAGTAGACACCCCAAGGAAATTGCTGAGAGGCATGGTGAGTATTTTGTAGCTCTAATTTGTTTTTGAAAATGAAGAAAGAAAATACTTTTTTTTTTTTTCCCCCTTTTTTAATTTTCAAAACTTTGTGACAAAAAGTGAGGTCTGCAAAATACTCACTATACCTCTCAGCAAATAGCTTGGGGTGTCTACTTTCCAAAATGGGTTATTTGGGGGGGTTTTGTGCCATCTTGGCATTTTATGGCCTCCGTAACTGTGATAGGTAGTGAGGAAGTGAAATCACCATTTTACGCCCTTAGAAATCCTGAAGGCAGTGATTGGTTTTTGGGATCCCGTACGCGGCTAGGCTCCCAAAAAGTCCCACACATGTGGTATCCCCATACTCAGGAGAAGCAACAGAATGTATTTTGGGGTGTAATTTCACATATTCCCATGGCCTGTGTGAGCAATATATCATTTAGTGACAACTTTCTGTAATTTTTTTTTTTGTCATATTTCAATCACTTGTGACAAGAGAATAAAATATTCAATGGGCTCAACATGCCTCTCAGCAATTTCCTTGGGGTGTCTACTTTCCAAAATGGGGTCATTGGGGGGGGGGGGGTTGTACTGCCCTGCCATTTTAGCTCCTCAAGAAATGAGATAGGCAGTCATAAACTAAAAGCTGTGTAAATTCCAGAAAATGTACCCTAGTTTGTAGACGCTATAACTTTTGCGCAAACCAATAAATATACGCTTATTGACATTTTTTTTTTACCAAGGACATGTGGCTGAATACATTTTGGCTTAAATACATGACTAAAATTGAGTTCATTGGATTTTTTATACCAAAAAGTAGAAAATATCATTTTTTTTTTCAAAATTTTCGTTTTTTTCCGTTTTATATCGCAAAAAAATAAAAATCGCAAAGGTGATCAAATACCATCAAAAGAAAGCTCTATTTGTGGGGAAAAAAGGATGCAAATTTCGTTGTAAAAAGTTAATTATAGAATACAGTCATTATAGAATACAGACATTATACAATACAGTCATTATATTATTATTATTATTCAGGATTTATATAGCGCCAACAGTTTACGCAGCGCTTTACAATATAAAAGGGAGACAATACAGTTATAATACAATACAATACAATAGGATTAAGAGGGCCCTGCTCAGAAGAGCTTACAATCTAATAGGGTGGGGCAGGTGGTACAAAAGGTTGTAACTGTGGGGAATGAGCTGGTGGAAGTGGTAGGAGATTAGTTGGAGACGTGATAGGCTTTCCTGAAGAGATGAGTTTTCAGGGATTGCCTGAAGGTATCAAGAGTAGGGGATAGCCGGATAGATGGAGGTAGCGAGTTCCAGAGGATGGGAGAGGCTCTGGAGAAATCCTGGAGATGAGCATGGGAGGAGGAGATGAGAGAGCTTGAAAGCAGGTGGTCTTGAGAAGAGCGGAGAGGTCGATTTGGGTGATATTTGGAGACAAGATTAGTGATGTAGCTCGGGGCAGAGTTGTGAATGGCTTTGTATGTTGTGGTTAGAATTTTGAATTTAATTCGCTGGGTGATTGGGAGCCAGTGTAAGGATTGAAGTAGAGGGTTGGCAGACACTGAGCGGTTGGTAAGGTGGATAAGTCTGGCAGCAGCATTCATGATAGACTGAAGAGGGGATAGCCTATGGAGCGGTAGGCCAATGAGAAGGGAGTTGTAATAGTCATGACGAGAGATAACAAGGGAGTGAATGAGGAGCTTGGTGGTTTCATTTGTTAAAAAAGGGCGAATTTTAGAGATGTTATGAAGGTGAATTCTACAAACTTTTGACAGCGATTGGACTTGAGGCTGAAATGACAAGTCAGAATCTAGGATTACACCTAGTACCCTGGCGTGAGGGGAGGGACTGATGGTTGCATTGTTGATTTTGATGGAAAAGTCATGGAGGGGGGCACGGGCGGGGGGGAATATTAATAGCTCAGTTTTAGAGAGATTAAGTTTAAGGAAGTGGTGCGACATCCATGCTGATATGTCAGTTAGTAAGTTAGTAATGCGAGAGGAGACTAAAGAAGTGAGGTGAGGAGTAGACAGATAGATTTGGGTGTCATCAGCGTATAAGTGGTATCGGAAGCCGTGGGCAGTTATTAAGTGACCAAGGGAGGTGGTGTAGATAGAGAAGAGAAGGGGTCCAAGAACCGAGCCTTGGGGGACCCCCACAGAAAGGGGCAATGGAGAGGAGGAGACAGAGTTGTAGGTGACACTGAAGGAGCGCTGTGATAAATAGGCAGAGAACCAGGATAGAGCAGAATCTCGGAGGCCAAGGGAATGTAGTTTATTGAGAAGGAGCGGGTGGTCAACAGTATCAAAGGCCGCAGAGAGGACAAGTAGTAGGAGTATGGAGTACTGGCTGTTGGTTTTAGCAGTTAGTAAATCGTTAGTGAGTTTTAGTAAGGTAGTTTCTGTGGAGTGCTGCGAGCGAAAGCCAGACTGTAAGGGGTCAAGAAGGTTATTTTCATTGAGGTAGGAGCTAAGACGGTTGTAGACTAAGCGTTCTAGAAGTTTAGAGGTGAATGGGAGCAATGAGATGGGTCTTAAGTTGTTCAGGTCGGTGGGGTCCAGTGAGGGCTTTTTAAGTATGGGAGTGATCTGTGCATGTTTTAGAGGGGAGGGGAAGATGCCACTAGAGAGGGTGAGATTGAAGATGTGGGTGAGGGAGCATAGGATAGAAGAAGAGGGTGACCGTAGTAGTTGTGAGGGAACAGGATCCAAGGGACAATTGGTTAGGTGGGCATCCGAGAAAATTTTTGTAACCTCTTCCATAGTAGCCAATTCAAAAAGAGGAGAGGGTTGAATGTGCTGCTGGGCAAGGTATGATGGGTGGGGAAGACGTACGCACAGTGGAGATGTCCTCAGGAATTGCATCAATCTTGTCTTTGAAGTGATTGGCAATCTCTTGGGCAGTGAGTGAGTTAGTGGGTAGAGGGGGTGGTGGACGAAGCAGAGAGTTAAAGGTTGAGAAGAGCCGACGGGGACTGGATGACAAGGAATTAATAAGAGAGACAAAGTAGGCTTGTTTGGCAGCATGGAGGCATAAATTGTATTTTAGAAGGGCAGATTTATATAGGGTGAAGTCTTGCAGGCATTTGGTTTTACGCCACAGTCGTTCAAGAGCACGGCAATGTCTCTTGAGATTTCTAGTGTTGTCAGTTTGCCAGGGTTGTAACGGTCGGGGTCTGATTCTGCGTGTGGTTAGAGGAGCAAGTGCATCTAGTGATGATGAGAGTGAACTGTTGTAGACAGAAGTGGCCAGGTCAGGACAGGACAGGGGAGAGATTATGTCATATAGGTTGTCAGTAGCAGAATAGAGAAGAGAAGGGTTAAAGTGGCGAAGGTTTCTACAAGTAATTGTTTGCTGCTTGGAGGGATGGGTGGTTGGAAGCAAGGATACAGTGAAAGTAATGAGGTTGTGATCAGATAGAGGAAAGGGGGTGTTGGTGAGGTTGCCAGGGTTGCAGAGATGAGAGAATACAAGGTCAGGGGTATTACCATTGGAGTGAGTGGAAGTATGTGTCCATTGGGTTAGGTCAAAAGATGAGGTTAAGTCAAGAAGTTTAGCTGTAGTTGGGCTGTTGACATTGACAGGAATGTTAAGGTCACCAAGAATAATGGTGGGTATTTCAGAGGAGAGAAAGTAGGGTAGCCAGGCAGCAAAGTCATCAATGAAGTGCGATACCGGTCCTGGAGGCCTATAAATTGCTGCAATCCTCAGAGAAATGGGAGAAAACAGACGAATACAGTGCATCTCGAAAGAAGAGAGGGATAGAGAGGGAGGGACAGGAAGGACTTGGAAGGTGCTTTGTGGGGACAGAAGGAAGCCAACTCCACCTCCTTTCTGTCTGTTGGGTCTGGAGGAGTGAGTCCAATGGAGGCCACCATGGGAGAGGGCAGCAGGAGAAGCTGAGTCAAAATTTTGCAGCCAGGTTTCTGTTATGGCGAGTATGTTCAAGCCATGAGAGATGAGGAGGTCATGTACAGATGTTGGCTTGTTACAGATGGAGCGGGCGTTCCAAAGGGCGCATGAGATTGGTGGGGTGCTTTGAGGAAGCAGGGGGATAGAAATTAAACTGAGTGGATTGCGGTGGTTGCCCGAGGGGGAGGGGTATTGGATATGTGGCTTGCATTTGGAAAATGGCGGACCAGGATTAGGAGAAATATCACCTGAGACTAGGAGAAGGAGGAGGGCGAGGAAGGCAAGGTGGGAGTGGGATGTGCATGAGCGCACGTGTCTAGTGGCCCTGGTGTTTATGTCAGCATGTGGGTGCAGCAAATGCAGGAGATGATGGGTGCAGTAGTAGGGAGAGGGTAGGAGTGAGGGTGATATGTGCATGCTGCAGGGAAGAGAGGAGGGGTAGAGTAAAGATAATTTGAGGATAGAAGACACCGATGTGAGAAGGAAGAGAATGAGGAGCATGTTAGTGGATAGAGAGTGGAAAACGAACTTAATATAAAATAAATTTCAAAGTTGGTTTGCTTCTCGTCTTGCAGAGTGGAGCAGAGTTCTTGTTCATGCAGCTTTAGTTATCCTGCTTTCGTTAAACTGCGTCGGTGAAACTGCGCATCACTCGTGACAGAGCCACTCAGGACAGAGCCATGATGTCTGCGCCTATCCCCTGTCTGCGCCACCCCATAAGCTGCCATAAATTTATAGACAGCCTAAGCTGGGATGCATTTCTCAGTTGGTCATTAATGTCTGTATACAGTCATTATAGAATACAGACATTATACAATACAGTCATTATACAATACAGTCATTATACAATACAGTCATTATACAATACAGTCATTATAGAATACATTCATTATAGAATACAGTCATTATACAATACAGACATTATAGAATACATTCATTATAGAATACAGTCATTATACAATACAGACATTATAGAATACATTCATTATAGAATACAGTCATTATACAATACAGACATTATAGAATACATTCATTATAGAATACAGTCATTATACAATACAGACATTATAGAATACATTCATTATAGAATACAGTCATTATACAATACAGACATTATAGATTTTACCAAAGACATGTGGCTGAATACATTTTGGCTTAAATACATGACTAAAATTGAGTTCATTGGATTTTTTTTATACCAAAAAGTAGAAAATATCATTTTTTTTTCAAAATTTTCGTTTTTTTCCGTTTTATATTGCAAAAAAATAAAAATCGCAGAGGCGATCAAATACCATCAAAAGAAAGCTCTATTTGTGGGGAAAAAAGGATGCAAATTTAGTTTGGGTACAGCGTTGCATGACCACGCATTTACCAGTTAAAGCGATGCAGTGCCAAATTATTATTATTATTTTATTATTATACAGGATTTATATAGCGCCGACAGTTTACGCAGCGCTTTACAACAACATTAGGGCAGACAGTACAAGTACAATACAATTCAATACAGGAGGAATCAGAGGGCCCTGCTCGTTAGAGCTTACAAATTGTAAAAAGTTAATTATAGAATACAGTCATTATACAATACAGACATTATAGAATACAGACATTATAGAATACAGTCATTATAGAATACAGACATTATAGAATACAGTCATTATAGAATACATTTATTATACAATACAGACATTATAGAATACAGTCATTATAGAATACAGTCATTATAAAATACAGTCATTATACAATACAGACATTATACAATACAGACATTATAGAATACAGTCATTATAGAATACAGACATTATAGAATACAGACATTATACAATACAGACATTATAGAATACAGTCATTATAGAATACAGTCATTATAAAATACAGACATTATAGAATACAGACATTATAGAATACAGTCATTATAGAATACAGACATTATACAATACAGACATTATAGAATACAGACATTATAGAATACAGACATTATAGAATACAGTCATTATAGAATACAGACATGATAAAATACAGACATTATAGAATACAGACATTATAGAATACAGTCATTATAGAATACAGACATTATACAATACAGACATTATAGAATACAGACATTATAGAATACAGTCATTATAAAATACAGACATTATAGAATACAGACATTATACAATACAGTCATTATACAATACAGACATTATAGAATACAGTCATTATAGAATACATTCATTATACAATACAGACATTATAGAATACAGACATTATAGAATACAGTCATTATAGAATACAGACATTATAGAATACAGACATTATACAATACAGACATTATAGAATACAGTCATTATAGAATACAGTCATTATAGAATACAGACATTATAGAATACAGTCATTATAGAATACAGACATTATAAAATACAGACATGATAAAATACAGACATTATAGAATACAGACATTATAGAATACAGTCATTATAGAATACAGACATTATACAATACAGACATTATAGAATACAGACATTATAGAATACAGTCATTATAAAATACAGACATTATAGAATACAGACATTATACAATACAGTCATTATACAATACAGACATTATAGAATACAGTCATTATAGAATACAGACATTATAGAATACAGACATTATAGAATACAGTCATTATAGAATACAGACATTATACAATACAGACATTATAGAATACAGACATTATAGAATACAGACATTATAGAATACAGACATTATACAATACAGACATTATAGAATACAATCATTGCACCTTTGCTTTGTTTGGTATGAAGCGGGATCTCCTGATGTGTGGGTGTGTCATCTGGCTCCGCCCCCCGGATCTCACCATTATCTCAATATTTGAAAGATTTTCTCCGGTGAGTAAAAATAGCCGTCATTTGCCATTAGCCGACATGTCTAGAAATAGTGGGCTGCATCACATTAAACTTGAATGTACTTGTTGCCATTTGATCCTTTTATCCCGAAGGCTTGACATGAAATTTCTCCAACTTCCGCCGCTTCGTTTCGCTCGGAATATTCCTGGAATGAATCAGAAAATGCCCCAAATTCATCAGCTGCAAATTTACGGAACACGCCTTGTATTTCTATAAAAATATCCAAGTTATAAAAAGCCGGGTTTAGTCATTAGTGTATCACGGGGCAGGAAGATACAAGCCCAGCTCTGAAAACGCTGATGATGTCATTGGGTGCGAAACTCGAACGTTCAATTCAGGTAAAATACTTCAGAATATAATAAACACGTGATATTGTCTTTAACCACTTCAACTCCGGGAAGGTTTTACCCCCTCCATGACCAGGGCATGTTTTGCTATTCAGCACTGCGCTACTTTAACTGGTAATTGCGCGGTCATGCAACGCTGTATCCAAATTACATTTATATATTTTTTTTACACAAATAGAGGTTTCTTTTGGTGGTATTTAACCCCTTCATGCCTATAAACATAAAAAACCTGAATAATGTGAAAAAAAACCAAATTTTTCTAAGCTTCTGTAATAAAATTTTACAAATAAATAATCTTTCTTCCTAAATTTCGGCCAAAATATATTCTGCTCCATTTCTTTGGTGAAAATCCCCCAAAGCAGTGATTATTATTTATCTGTAGGGAAGTTATAGAGACCACACACTATGGGATATACATCGGGTAAAATAAGTATTGAAGACGTCACCATTTCTCTAGGTCAATCTATTGGTAAAGGTGATATTGACATGAAACGTTCCCCACATGTCGGTAACAATCCATCCAATCCATACATACAAAGACACCAAAACAAATCCGTTCAGAAATGAAGTTCTGTGTAATAAAATGGAAGGACACAGAAAAAAGTATTGAACCCCCTACCTGAAATGTATTTAATGCTTGGTACAATATCCTTTGTTGGTGATGACGGCTTCAAGACGCCTCTTGTATGGAGAAATGAGCCGCATGCGTTGCTCAGGTGTGATTTTGGACCATTCTTCCATACAAACAGTCTTCAGATCTTGAAGGTTCCGTGGGCCTTTTCTATGAACTCTGGCCTTTAGTTCTTTCCATAGATTTTCTTTTGGATACAAGTCATGTGATTGGCTGGGCCATTCTAGCAGCTTTATTTTCTTTCTCCTTGGCTTTGTGTTTGGGATCATTGTCCTCCTGAGATGTCCTCCTGAGATGTCCTCCTGAGCTGTCCTCCTGAGCTGTCCTCCTGGGATGTCCTCCTGAGATGTCCTCCTGAGATGTCCTCCTGAGCTGTCTTCCTGAGCTGTCCTCCTGAGATGTCCCCCTGAGATGTCCTCCTGAGCTGTCCTCCTGAGATGTCCTCCTGGGATGTCCTCCTGGGATGTCCTCCTGAGATGTCCTCCTGGGATGTCCTCCTGAGATGTCCTCCTGAGATGTCCTCCTGGGATGTCCTCCTGGGATGTCCTCCTGAGATGTCCTCCTGAGATGTCCTCCTTGGATGTCCTCCTTAGCTGTCCTCCTTAGCTGTCCTCCTGGGATGTCCTCCTTAGCTGTCCTCCTGGGATGTCCTCCTGGGATGTCCTCCTGGGATGTCCTCCTGGGATGTCCTCCTGGGATGTCCTCCTGAGATGTCCTCCTGAGATGTCCTCCTGCGATGTCCGCCCTTGTTTCATCTTCATCATCCTGGTAGATGGCGGAAGATTTTTATCACCATTCATCCTTCCTTCAATGATATGAAGTTTGCCAGTACCGTATGCTGAAAAACAGCCCTCACTGTTGGTATTGGGGTACATACAGGATCCATTATATAATACATTGTATACATACATCAGACCTCAAATTTTCCACTCGCCTACTCGTATTTTGTGAGTGGAAAATGATGACTGACGCTCGTAGGCTGCCTGGGAGTGGGGGGGGAGGGTGGCTGAGCACCGGGTGGAAGGTGGGATTGAAAGGGAGCTGTTCTCCCAGTGGGGAAGCGGCATTGATTGACACAGGGGAAGAGAGAGCCGGCCGGATCATCAGAGAGCGGGGAACATCGATGTAACAACTTTCATTTAAATTGCTGAGTGTTCTCCGCACTCGCTGTCACATACAGCCCCGCCTCCTGGCCTGGGTACTTTGATAGACTGAACACCCGTCCAATCACAGAACATGTGACGTATATCAAAGTACCCGGGCCAGGAGGTGGGGCTGTATGTGACAGCGAGTGCGGAGAACACTCAGCAATTTAAATGAAAGTGATGTTCCCCGCTCTTTGATGATCCGACCAGCAATCCTCTTCCTCTACTCTCTTCCCCTGTACAGGTGAAGCAGCATTGATGAGCACAGGTGAGGCTGCACTGATGGGCACTGATGAGGCTGCACTGATGGGCACTGATGAGGCTGCACTGATGAGCACAGGTGAGGCTGCACTGATGGGAACAGGTGAGGCTGCACTGATGGGCACAGGTGAGGCTGCACTGATGAGCACAGGTGAGGCTGCACTGATGGGCACTGATGAGGCTGCACTGATGGGCACAGGTGAGGCTGCACTGATGGGCACTGATGAGGCTGCACTGATGGGCACTGATGAGGCTGCACTGATGAGCACAGGTGAGGCTGCACTGATGAGCACAGGTGAGGCTGCACTGATGGGCACTGATGAGGCTGCACTGATGGGCACAGGTGAGGCTGCACTGATGAGCACAGGTGAGGCTGCACTGATGGGAACAGGTGAGGCTGCACTGATGAGCACAGGTGAGGCTGCACTGATGGGAACAGGCGAGGCTGCACTGATGGACACAGGTGAGGCTGCACTGATGGACACAGGTGAGGCTGCACTGATGGGCACAGGTGAGGCTGCACTGATGGGAACAGGTGAGGCTGCACTGATGGGAACAGGTGAGGCTGCACTGATGAGCACAGGTGAGGCTGCACTGATGGGCACTGATAAAGTTGTTGTTAAAATTTATTTGTATTACTTAATTCTGCATAAAACATTTAAGTGTCATTAAATGAGATAATTTAGGAGGGCGTGTGTAGGGGCGGGGCAGGGTAGGGGTTGGGTGGGGCAGCTGGAAATTTTCAGCCCTGCATACAGGATCCATTATATAATACATTGTATACATATTAGTGGGAAATGAATGTTGACGAGTGTGGGGCTGCCTCGGAGGGGGGGGGGCGAGGACTGCGGGTGGGCGGGGGGCAAGGACTGCGGGTGGGCGGGGTTGAATGGGAGCCGTTCTCCCAGCCAGGGAAGGAGAGAGAAGAGGAAGAGGCGAGCCGGCCGGATCATCAGAGAGCGGGGATTACCGGCTGTAACAGCTTTCATTTGAATTGCCCGGTGTTCCCGGATCTCACAAAGTCCCGCCTCCTGGCCCGGCACCTCTGATAGACAGAACACTGGACCAATGGGAGGATGTCATCAAAGGCGCCGGGCCAGGAGGCGGGATTATGTGATGTGAGCTCCGGTATACGTTTGTCCCAAGTGATCCTTTGATGTGGAGGAGGGGTTCTCTTACCATACAATGCACTCCGACATTCTTTGTATGTTCCTCCATGTCTCTCACATATGTCATTATTGTTTTATGTTCTGTTATTTATGGCTGTAGATTAATAAAATGTATTCCTTCTATACTGACCGCTTACTAGCCTTGACTCCTCATTCAAAGTCCCATCCCCCCCCCCTCTTTATACATATAGGGGTGGAGATGAACGGGTCCAAGTCCCAAACTTTTCCTTTATATAATAATAATAATAATGAGCTTCTCTTATTTCCTCCCTTCTGGTCTGCTAAATAAACCATTAAAAGATTATACATTATAACATATATAATATAAAGATTATAACATTATATCTATTCAATAAGTGCAAAAAAACAATACTGCCGGTGTTTGTTCTCTGTTTGTTATCTGTTCCATCCTTCCCAGCGATCTCTACAGAACCGCAACTCCTCATTGTTGGAAAGAAGAGAAAAGGGGCGGAGTCCTATGTTTCTGTTGCCCTGATACAATGGAGTGAGCATGCGCTGTCACCCTAGGACAGGAAGTGTGTTACTGGCAGGATCACCATCAGTTAGAAAACGAATGCAGCCGTCACATCTACTGATTGGTGAGATGGAATATTTGACATTTTTGGATTTGGAGGAGATGAGAGAGGACTGATCCCCCCTCCCCGCTGTGATCACACCATTCCCTGCAGGCGGCTCTCTAGGGAAAACATTGGCCGGGTGCAGCGCAGTCACAGCCGCTAATCCCCAACCATATAAGGGGGGCAGACGGCTCCTCATCCTGCCAACGGGCACCGCTACGTCTTCTATTAAATTGCATTCCGCTTTCCTTCGCTCCTTTTTCCATGTTAGAACATAATAATGAGTCGGTGCCAGGATGTGAGTCACCCCCCCCATAGCGAGCCGCTGACAGCGCGCTCTACAACAGGTAATATGATAATGAGGGGGGCGGCGGCCAGGTGAAGGTGTACCGAGCTGGAAGGAAGATTCCGGTCTTATGTCTGGAAGAAAACACCGCAGGAGATTATTTTATTTCTTCAGTGAAGTCAAAAGTTACAATGTCTGTGTACAATATATAAATATAGCAGAACGCTGACTGTTGGTGCTATAAAAATCCTGTATAATAATAATAGTATATTTCTGTATAATAATAAAAATAATAATAATAATAATAATAGTATATTTCTGTATAATAATAATAATAATAATAATAGTAGTATATTTCTGTATTATAATAATAATAATAATAATAATAACAGTATATTTCTGTATAGTAATAAAAATTATAATAATAGTATATTTCTGTATAATAATAAAAATAATAATAATAGTATATTTCTGTATAATAATAATAATAATAAGCAGAACGCTGACTGTTGGTGCTATAAAAATCCTGTATAATAATAATATTATGTATCTTGTATAATAATAATAGTATGTTTCTGTATAATAATAATAATAATAGTATATTTCTGTATAATAATAATAATAATATTAATAATAATAATAAGCAGAACGCTGACTGTTGGTGCTATAAAAATCCTTTATAATAATAATATTATGTATCTTGTATAATAATAATAGTATGTTTCTGTATTATAATAATAATCATAATAATAATAGTATATTTCTGTATAATAATAATAATAATAATAATAGTATATTTCTGTATTATAATAATAATCATAATAATAATACTATATTTCTGTATAATAATAATAATAATAACAGTATATTTCTGTATAATAATAATAATAATAATAATAATAATAGTATATTTCTGTATAATAATAAAAATAATAATAATAATAATAATAATAGCATATTTCTGTATAATAATAATAATAATAATAAGCAGAACGCTGACTGTTGGTGCTATAAAAATCATGTATAATATTAATATTATGTATCTTGTATAATAATAATAGTATATTTCTGTATAATAATAATAATAATAATAATAATAATAATAATAATAGATATCCTGAATAACAATAATATTAACCCCTTTGCGCCGACGTAACACATATGCAGCATCACAGCACTCGGCTTTTTTTACGTGGAGCTGCATATATGTGTTTCTCTCATTGAGTGGGGGGGGGGGGGGGGCACCAAGAGCCCCGGGCCCCGTACTAATGATCAGGACCCGGCTCTCCCGATTCCAGGTCACCTGATCACAGTGATATCCTCTGATTGGCTATCACATTGATTAGTCACTTTGAAGCCCGCCCCTGTGTTTTTTTTTTCTTTCTGTGAATGGAGAAGGATACAATGTATCTATGACTTTTCTTGCAGAAAGAATAAAGTGTTTGTATAAAATGTTTTAAATAAATAAATAATAAAAAAAAATAATAAAGTAAAATGCCTAGGTCGGGGTTTGATTGAGGTCAGAGCCGGGGTTAGTATTCGGGTCAAGTAAGGGTCAAAGGTCAGGGTCAGTATATTTTGGACAGAATTTTTTTTTAATTTAAATTATCAAAAGTGTCAGTTAGTGTTTTAGGTAAACCAAAAAACAAAAAAGAAATAAAACAAAATGCGCACTATTGTTTCTGGGCTGTGCTACGGATACAAACAACAACCGATATACACATTTGTGGTATCGCTGCGATCATCGCGAGCAGAAGAATTTATTTTGGGTTTTTTCGGTGGTATGTTATGGTAGTAAGAAGAAATATACAGCTAAATTTAAAAAAGATGATTTTTTTTTACTATTTTGGGCCAGTTTTCCTTTGATAGTAAAAACACGTCATAGAAACTTTTGGCAATAAGATGAATGATATCAATTCTTGAACATGATACATTGTAGATATAATACAAGATATTTCCTATTATCAGGTATTGATACAAACAAAGGAAGATTCACATTAATAATTCCATAATAATCAATGAATTGTGAATATAGGAGAGACGACACGCGGCTGTGCCGACACACATTGATCCGGTGTGTACATAGTTATCATGGTTGTCATGGTTGTCATGGTTGCCATGGTTGTCATGGTTGTCATGGTTGCCATGGTTGTCATGGTTGTCATGGTTGTCATGGTTGCCATGGTTGTCATGGTTGTCATGGTTGTCATGGTTGCCATGGTTGTCATGGTTGTCATGGTTGTCATGGTTGTCATGGTTGCCATGGTTGTCATGGTTGTCATGGTTGCCATGGTTGCCATGGTTGTCATGGTTGTCCCTCTTAGGTAGCCGGTCACAATAATGTGCAGCGAGTAAACAGGAAGTGGCTAAAAGAGGCTGCAGGAGATCAGCAGAACCGAGATGCAAGAAAAAAAAAAAAGCAATGAAAAAATACATAAAACAATGTAATAAGAACATCCCGAGGGGTTCATTGCTGTTCATCAAACTGCATGTAAATTTGTTCTGTGCAAATTGGACGAAATGGAATGTTCTCAGACTATATTCTCTGCAATTCTAATGTATGAATGGGGGAAATACCACCTTGTGGCCACTAGATGGAGCTGCACAGCACACGTATTTCCTCTGGTAGTCAGTGCCATCTAGTGGCCATAATGCCGTATTTTCCACATAAAGACATTCGAATTACAGAGAATAAAGTCCAAGAACATTCGATTTTACCCGATTCGCACAAAACAAAAACTGACATGCAGGTCCAATGAATGAACAGTTATGTGTTTTTTTTTTTGTTTTTTTTTTTAATACAACTCCCCCATCCATGTTAGTGATTGGTTAGTTACTCTTCTATACAATGTAATGTTTTCAGTTTAGATAGGCGGGTCCTATAAATCCTCCCTCTGGCCCCGCCCCTTCAGTCTTGCACAGGTTGTATCGGCTCCTCCCCCTGGACTGAAATGTCTTCCTCTGATTTCACCGCATGCTGTGAGCTTCTCACCATGTGCATTAGAAGCTGCAGCAAGTCCGATAGAGCCCCGCCTCCATTCCTGGGTGGAGAAAATCCAGCATCATCTAACCCTTTCCCCCACAACCTGACTGTCTTTAGCCCCGCCCCTTTCATTCATTTCATTCCGTTCTTCCAATCCTGGAGGCTCAGCTTCACATGTGGGCGTTACCTATGCAAATACAGCCTTGCCTAGGAATGCCCACTCCTCCAGACAGACACCCACCCATCAAGGCAGTTTGATATTTGCATAACTCCTCCCACTGCTTGCATCAGAGCTGAGGACTCGGGGGAGGAGTACTGAGGCTGGGGGCTGGGTTGTTTTCGTGAAGCGATGTACAGCCCCCTGCCAGCCCCTCCCACCAGCCATGATCTGCCTGTCTTGCATAGAGGAGCACAGAGACCCAGTGATGATGTCACTGGGTATAAAATAAGGCCCCTCCCACCAGCCGTGATCTGCCTGCATTGCATAGAGAAACACAGAGACCCAGAAATGATGTAATGAAAATGGAAAGCTTTATTTATATATTCCATGATGGGGGAGGGGAGAACTTGGGAAGAAAAAATACAGAACTCAGCCCTGCGTCCTCCTCCGTCATCCCAGTCATTTGTAATAACACAGCGTGATCCCCTCCCCCCCCCCAATAGACGCACATGGGACCCTCACACCTCTAATTATAGCTCTCCCCGTACACCGGCCCGATCACCGCGGGCACTAATGAGAAGCAGACGGGAATGACGGCGGTGAGAAATCCGATCCCTCATATAAATGAAATGCGAAACACGAAAAATAAAATCGATAACGGCGCATAAAGATGCCAGTCAGCGGTCAGGAATGGAAATCTGATTCCCGGGGACACCGTGTGCCAAAGTGACCCCTCCGCTCACTTCCTGTCCCCCCCCACCCAGCATGTTCCCAGTGATTCATGTCCTCACACTTCTCATTTCCATCGCTGGAGGTGGAGTGGGAAAACCGCTGATGCCCCCCCTCGGCCCCCCCAATGCCTCTGCCTGCTGATTCAGTCCCCGAGCACGCCGCGCACATTCATTCACTGCCATCTTAAAAGGGAAACGCCGCCCTTGCCTGGCAGCCACGGCCGGGCCAAACCAAGAGGTAAACAAGGACACCGAAGTCTACGGAGAACGATCGTGTGCACGAGCGACTGGCTGCTCCCCGGGATCTGTTATTACGGATCATTCATCTATTATAATGGAAGACAGATGGGGGGGGATGTTATATATTATAGAGAAAAATCTCCCCAGAATCGATAGAAAGCCGGAACTCCGATACCAAGAGATGCAAATCAACGCAGCTCAGCGATCGTTATTACAGGATTGTATCTCTGTGTATCCTCATTATATACATTGTATTCATTTCTATACATTCCAATTAACCCCTCGCCTACCGGGACAAGTTTTTACATTTTTTTTTTGCACACGTAATAAAATCCCCCCTAGAAATGACTGTAAATCGGGGCGTGAAAAATGTGCTGAGAAAAATCTGGAGCTAAAAAAATCCGGAGCTAAAAAAATCCGGAGCTAAAAAAATCCGGAGCGAAAAAAATCTGGAGCTAAAAAAATCCGGAGCTAAAAAAATCCGGAGCGAAAAAAATCTGGAGCTAAAAAAATCCGGAGCTAAAAAAATCCGGAGCTAAAAAAAATCCAGAGCTAAAAAAAATCCAGAGCTAAAAAAATCCAGAGCCAGTTTATTGTTTTAATGAACAAATCTCACGGGTAGAAGATTTCGCTCGTTCCCGAAGGTGAACTCATCCTTTAAATTAAGGACCCCTCCTATTTTTCAGATTTGGTGCTTACAAGTTAAAATCAGTTTTTTTTTTTTTTTGCTAGAAAATTACTTGGAACCCCCCAAACATTATATACATTTTTTTTTTCAGACACCCTAGAGAATAAAATGGCGGTCGTCGCAATACTTTATGTCACACCGTATTTGCGCAGCCGTCTTACAAGTTAAATTTTTTGGGAAAAAAATGAAACAACAGTAAAGTTAACTCATTTTTATCTTTTTTATATTGTGAAACGCAGAGTAAATTGATACCCAACATGTCACGCTTCAAAATTGCGCCCGCTCGTGGAACGGCGACAAACTTTGACCCTTAAAAATATCCATAGGCGAAGTTTAAAAATTTCTACAGGTTACCAGTTTAGAGTTACAGAGGAGGTCTGGAGCTGGAATTATTGTTCTCGCTCTGACGATCGCGGCGATACCTCACAAGTGTGGTTTGAACACCATTTTCATATGCGGGCGCGACTTACGTATGCGTTCGATTCTGTGCACGAGCACAGTAGGTAGGGGCGCTTTAAAAAAAATTTTTTTTCTTGTTTATTTTACTTTTTATTTTTTATTCTTATACTGTCCTTTTAAACATTTTTTTGGGTCACTTTTATTCCTATTACAACGAATGTAAACATCCCTTGTAATAGAGAAAAAAGCATGACAGGTCCTCTTTAATATGAGATGTTTGGGGGGTCAAAAAGAACCTCACATCTCATATTTACACTTAAAAGCAATAATAAAAAAAAAAAAAAAAAAATGTCTTTTAAAAAAAAGATAAAAAATTCCCCTTTAAGACCATTGGGTGGAAGAGACGTTCAATGTCGATTCCGTCATCCAATGATATGGAGCCGAGCGGGGGGCCACCATTCCCTCACTCTGCTCCATACTACTGAGGGGAAAGAATCGGATCGTCTTCGCCACTACCGACGGCTCCGGTAAGCAACAGAGACGACCGAAGCGTGGCGGGAAGGAGGGGAGCACCTCTCCCGCCGCCGATAAAAGTGATCTTGCAGTGAATCCGCCACGGAGACCACTTTTATCTGAAAGAGGACCGCCCTGCGTTAAAGAAAATACCGGGGTTTCGGTAAGTAAACGGCGGGCCCGTACGTGGTTAACCCTTTCACTGCCAGAACCATTTTTGTGATTTTTTTGCACACATTTAAAAAATCATTTTAGGCCTGAAGATGACATAAAACCCCCCAAACACGGGAGGGGGGGTATATTTTCTGAAAGCAGACCCCTTGGAGAATAAAATAGCGGTAGTTCCAATTTGTTATGTCACATGATATCACACGATAAACATTTTTTTATGGGGCACAAAAGCGCAACCAATTACCCAATTTTTGTGGTAAAACATAAAAGCCGAGGTTGCACCGAGTAAATAGATACCCAACATGTCAAACTTGTAAACATGCCAGTACCCGATATTTCCCATAGGCGACGCTTTAAAAGCCCCCTATAGGTCATCAGTTTAGCGTTACGGAGGAGGTCCGGTGTAGAATTATCACTCTCATTCTGGCGTGCGTGGCGATATGGAACGCGTGTATCGCAATCAACGTTTTCAGGCGTCTGGCCGCGTACATTACCGTTTATACGTTTGTGGGGATGGGGGGTCCTCAGTTCTTTTTTTTTGGGGGGGGGGGGGATTTCATGTGCTTGGGTGTAACTTTAATTTGATACAATTCCCCAAAAAATTTTTTTACTTAACTTTTTTTTTTCCCCTTCACATGGGACAGAAAGTCCTCTATGTGATGATTTTTTTTTTTTGGGTGACAGGTTCTCTTTACAAATGTCTCCCAATATCTTCCCTGTGCTGCACTGAATGTAATGCACATCACACTCTATTACATTCATTCCCGGTCCTTGGTGGGCGGGGACTCTGTCAATGGGGACCAGGAAGTGACGTCACTGGGGATGGGCTGAACACCCCCCTGTTAGGGAGTTCTGCTGAGAAATGTTCCAACCCAAACGGGGAACCCCATTGAAGTCTATGGGAGCCGCACAGGAAAAGTCAAAGGTGCCCATTTTTCGGCTTATATGTAATTGGCCATAAAAGAGGTCCGGGGGTCCGGGGACTGCCCGGGTGACATGTATCAATAAAAAAAAAAAAGAAATTAAAACAATAGTTTTTTTCAAGAGCAGTGATTTTAATTATGCTTAAAGTGCAACAATATAAAATAAAAATTCCTTTAAAGTGATTGTGAAGCTTCGAGTTTTTTTTTTTTGTAAATAACAAACATCTCACACTTACCTCCATTGTGCAGCTCGTTTTGCACAGAGTGGCCCCGATCCCCCTCTTCTGGGGTCCTTTGGCGGCACTCGCGGCTCCTCCCCACATCGTATGACCCCCTAGGAGAAGCGCTTTCCCGGGGGGGGGGGGGGTTACCTTGCAGGCACGCTCCCTAGTTCAGCATTTGTATCCATAGAAGCAGGATGCCGGACTTGGCCCCTCCCCCCAGTGCTGCGTCATTGGATTTGATTGACAGCAGCAGGAGCCAATGGCTGCGTTGCTATCAATCTATCCAATCAAGAGCCTAGAACCCCGGGCAGAGGGAGAGCGCGTCTCCGCCGTGGGAAATTCCAGGGCTCAGGTAAGTAAAGTGAGGGGGCTGGGGGGGCCGCTCACTGCAAGGTGTTTTTTCACCTTAATGCGTAGGATGAAAAAACACAAGTGTTTACAACCCCTTTAAATATAGTGCCTGGGGGGGTCCCCTTAATGTGCCTGTAAAGTGGCACATCTGTACCATGTATAGAACCTGCTGCAGCAAAAATGAAATTTCTATAGAAAACAAATGAGCCAATTTCCATTTAAAATGACTCGAAGTTACAATTGCTGGCACCCGGCTATTGAAAAAATAAAGAAAAAAACGGCATGTTCCCCTCCCCCCCCCCCAGTCCATAACAGGCATGCAGCATTTCTTATATAGGTAAGGGGTGGGGCCACCTGGCTACGTCACCCCGGTGGCACCACCCCCTTTGGATGTCATGGACCGGTGCATGCTGGGCATGTGACATCAGAAAGAGGCGGTGCCACTTAGTGATGTAGCCAGGTGGCCGCGCCCCTTACCTCTATAAGAAATGCGGTGGGCGGAGTGATTGACGATGGATTTTCATTGGGGGACACAATTTTTTTATTTTTTAATAAAGGATTTGTCAAAAACTGTCTCTTGTGTTTATTACATTTTGACACTTATTGGTGAATGGGTAGGGGTACCCGATACCCATTCACACATGCGGGGGGGAGGGGGCGGGATCTGGGGGCCCCTTTGTTAAAGGGGGGCTTCCAGATTCTGATAAGCCCCCAACCTGCAGACCCCGACAACCACCGGGCAAGGGTTGAGGGGAAGAGGGGACAAGGTGCTTTAGGGCATGTGGCCTGGTATGTTTCACGCTCACCGCCCCCCTCCCCCCTTTCCTGACCTTCCAGGCTGCACGCACAGATAAAGGTCTGGTATGGATTTTGGGGGGGACCCCCACGCCTTTGTTTTCTTTTTTGATTTTGGCATGCGGTTCCCCCCCAAATCTAAGGTGCTTTGGGGCATGCGGCCTGAAATGGTTCACCGTGGCGATCTGATTGGAAGTCCGGCCCCCCCTCCTTCCCCCGCAGCCTTCTGGGACACATCACAGGGACCAATCATAAAGCGCAGCGTGACGTAGATGGAAGACGGTTTCCCTTGGTGAAGATGCCGGTGCCTAGAGCCAAAGCTGATTTAAAGAATTGCCCCCGGGTGAGGACATCGCTGGATCCAGGGGCAGGTAAATATCCTTTTATTAAATGTACAGCATTTGTACCGGATTTGTAGCTTCTGACTTTTCATTTTTGGGGGGGGGAGGGGGGGGCGGAGCTCCTCCTTAACCATAATTTATTGCTCTCACTTTGACTTTCGCGAGAATATCTCACATGTGTGGGGTTGCGTGGTGTGTACGGGGGTTATATTATTTTATTTATTTTTTATAATTCATTTTTATTTTTTTTTATTTTAACAAGCCCGCTATGTGATAGTATGGGCAGGTGACAGGTCCCCCAATATGTCCCCTGCCCCCCCCAATACAGCTAATCAGTCACTACGCCCTGTGAGGAGGCACTGCTGTGTCACACATTTCACAGAGCCCGCCTTCTGGGAGGAGGAGGTTCAGGAGGAGGAGTTAGAACAGAAATCAGCAAGGGACCGTGGGATATGTAGTCCTCAGTGGCGTCACTACGGTTGGTGTCACTCGGTGCGGTAAAACATGGTGTCACCCCCCCTCCCCCTCCACCAACTATAGTCGCCCCTCAATACAGACCCCCCTCCTTCAGTACAGACTCCCTTCCAAGTATAGTCTCCCCCTCAGTATAGACCCCCCATTTAGTGCAGACCCCCCCCCCCTCAGTATAGACCCCCCACTAAGTATAAACCCCTCCATCAGTACAGACTCCCCTCAGTACAAATTACCCCTCCTCCATTAGTACAGACCCCTCCCCCCTGGACAAAGCACCCCCCCATTAGTACAGACCCCTCCCTCCAGGACAAAACACCCCCCTCCATTAGTACAGACCCCTCCACCAGGACAGTGCACCCCCCTCCATTAGTACAGACCCCTCCACCAGGACAGTGCACCCCCCTCCATTAGTACAGACCCCTCCCCCAGGCCAAAGCACCCCCCTCCATTAGTACAGACCCCTCCCCCAGGACAAAGCACCCCCCATTAGTACAGACCCCTCCCCCAGGACAAAGCACCCCCCATTAGTACAGACCCCTCCCCCCCAGGAAAAAGCACCCCCCTCCATTAGTACAGACCCCCCCAGGACAAACTACTCCCTTTATCAGTAGTACAGCCCCCCCCACCTGTCACAACACCGTGTAGGACATCCCCCCTCATGGCAAGATGACACCACCCTCCCCCGCCCGTTACCGCACTAGGCAGCTCAGATACATGGAACACCCGGGCGGCAGTTGGAGAGGAGAGGACAGCGTGCAGCCACACCGCCCGGGTGGAGAATGGATCATGACAGGCAGCAGCGCCGTAATGAGAGAGACAGAGGGGGAGGAGAACACCCGCGGAGATGTTTCCAGTAATCTTATAGTGGATTGTTAGTAATAACTATTATTTGTATTGTTAGTACAATGCTGATGTTATAGAATGAGAATGTATGCTGTGACCGGAGATCTCCTTTAATGCAAGTACCGGCATTGGAATCAGACTCATGCAGTACCTGTACAGCAAGGCTCAAAGTACAGGAGGGAAAAGCAGCACAAGGAGCCAATCAGTGCAAGGAGCATGCTGATAGGAGGAGAGAGCAGAATGACAGTGAAATGAGCCCATCAATCTGCTGCTTCTCCTTCACTATTCAGTCTTAGGTTGGGAGGGACAAGACCTAAATGTGTTACTGAACCGAACCCTGCCAGTCATGGCTTTGCTGCATAGCAGAGCTGTGTAAATCACAGTACTGGATGGGCAGGGGATCCAAATCCTCTGGCAGGTAAAGCAGCTTTCTTATATGTATTTTTTCTGTGTGTTTAGCTGTTTGTCCGGAGTCCTCCTTTAAATGCTAGAATATTTTCTACTGGGAAGCCTGTGTTGTTTTCCTTATTGAATTTTCTTCCTATTAAATGAGGTGATGGAGGATTGAGAAGTGCCTGCAGATCTGAGCACACACTAATCTAATGACATCATCTGCCCACCAGGAAAACGTTTGCTTACGGTTACTCCCGGCTCGGTGTATGACGGGGGGAAGGTCATGTGACCAGTCTAATCCACCTCGTTCATCTCAGTTATCATAAATTCCATCATTTTCCATCACTATTCCAGAAACTGCGTTCAGTTCCATTTCATCCCAATCACGTCAATGAGCAGCCAATCCGTGACTACGGGGGAACGAAAATCAGACATCAACACATTAGACAGAGACTGGGACAGGTTACAGTTATGGTTAGGTTAGGGTTGGGACAGGCTAAGGTTAGGGTTGGGACAGGCTAAAGTTAGAGTTGGGACAGGCTAAGATTAGGGTTGGGACAGGCCAAGGTTATGGTTGGGACAGGCTAAGGTTAGGGTTGGGACAGGCCAAGGTTAGGGCTGGGACAGGCTAAAGTTAGAGTTGGGACAGGCTAAGATTAGGGATGGGACAGGCTAAGGTTAGGGTTGGGACAGGCTAAGATTAGGGTTGGGACAGGCCAAGGTTAGGGTAGAAACAGGTTAAAGTTAGGGTTGGGACAGGCTAAGGTTATGGTTAGGTTAGGGATGGGACAGGCTAAGGTTAGGGATGGGACAGGCTAAGGTTAGGGTTGGGACAGGCAAATGTTAGGGTTGGGACAGGCTAAGGTTAGGGTTGGGACAGGCTAAGGTTAGGGCTGGGACAGGCTAAAGTTAGAGTTGGGACAGGCTAAGATTAGGGATGGGACAGGCTAAGGTTAGGGTTGGGACAGGCTAAGATTAGGGTTGGGACAGGCCAAGGTTAGGGTAGAAACAGGTTAAAGTTATGGTTGGGACAGGCTAAGGTTATGGTTAGGTTAGGGATGGGACAGGCTAAGGTTAGGGATGGGACAGGCTAAGGTTAGGGTTGGGACAGGCAAATGTTAGGGTTGGGACAGGCTAAGGTTAGGGTTGGGACAGGCTAAGGTTAGGGTAGAAACAGGTTAAAGTTAGGGTTGGGACAGGCTAAGGTTATGGTTAGGTTAGGGTTGGGACAGGCTAATGTTAGGGATGGGACAGGCTAAGGTTAGGGTTGGGACAGGCTAAGGTTAGGGTTGGGACAGGCTAAGGTTAGGGTAGAAACAGGTTAAAGTTAGGGTTGGGACAGGCTAAGGTTATGGTTAGGTTAGGGTTGGGACAGGCTAATGTTAGGGTTGGGACAGGCTAAGGTTAGGGTTGGGACAGGCTAATGTTAGGGATGGGACAGGCTAAGGTTAGGGTAGAAACAGGTTAAAGTTAGGGTTGGGACAGGCTAATGTTAGGGATGGGACAGGTTAAGGTTATGGTTGGGACAGGTTAAGGTTATGGTTAGGTTAGGGTTGGGACAGGCTAATGTTAGGGATGGGACAGGTTAAGGTTATGGTTGGGACAGGTTAAGGTTATGGTTAGGTTAGGGTTGGGACAGGTTAAGGTTATAGTTAGGTTAGGGTTGGGACAGGCTAGGGTTAAGGTTGGGGTTAGAACAGGCTAGGGGTAGTGTTTAGGATAAGGTCAGGGTTAGGGTTAGGCCTAGGTTTGAAGCCTAGAGTGATAAGTAAGGGGATTGAGGCACCATGGAGGAACTTCATCCTAAGTGGTGGACTGGGGAAGCTGGTCAGTTGACAAGTGAAGTGTCTTCAGGAGTCGGTAGCTGGAACGCCCAGTACTTTGCAGCCAGGAGCTAGATTTACAGGATGCCAGGTTTGCTTCAAGGTTCTCTACCTGTGGAGGCTGTTAGGACTTTTTGTCCCTCTTCCAGAGTCTCCTACGCCTCATTGGTGCCTGGAGCCCCCAACTCTCTCTCACAGGAGTCAATGAACTCCATATTTGCTTTGGAAAGTGACCGGCACCCATCTGTTCCCATCACTCCACTACTGACAAGGATCTGACCCTGAGATGGAATGTTAGTCCACCTGACCACTGGAGGGTGTCTACCTGCCTCTGAAGGTAGAGAAGTACACTATACATGTGGAACATAGGTATACTTCACTTTATGTGTCTCCGCTGTGTACTGAGCAGTTTCATGGGGTTACTTCTGTTGATGACCCGGGTTCCATATCCTATGGAAAGATGTTGGGTGTCAGTCATGTTCCAAGTTTAGTTCTTAAAATGACTGTGAAATTCAAGACGTAGCTGGGTGTAGTAAGATGTCCACTGCCTTCTTCTGACTGCAGTTGTTCTGTCAGATGAGCAAACCTGGTAGTGGTGGAACTCATTCGCGGCTGACGGAACGTCACTTCCGTTACCTAATCTGACAAGTCGCCAATATTGACAGAACACCGGTCGATCGTCAGATTCTCGGTAAACACCTTAAATTGAAAAAGAGAGGCACTAAATTGCCACGTCCGTAAATTTAAGGAGAAAAAAAGGGGGAGTTCTACTAACAGTACTACCAAAAGGTCAGACTTTATAGGCCGGGAAACAATGGAGAGATGACATAAAATATATTATTCATCACATTTATTGAAAAATACAAAGTATAAACATAATATTCAAAAGGAGGTTAAAAACATGGTATCCATGCATATGTTACAGTTTGTACAGTGAGCCCTTGTGCATCTACGCGTTTCGCCTTTAGGCTTCTTCAGGACACGACCAAGGTTCAAAGGCGTAACAAATAAGAGACAAAAGAATGAATCTCACTCTCTTAGATTGGAAAATGCTTAGAAGACCTATGATGGAAAGTGCAGGAATTTGTAGAGTGCTGCACACGGCTGTCTCCCGGGGGCACGTCCGTATGCCTTATCTTCAATGTATAGCATGCTAGTTTAGGCTTTATCCGCCATTAGCATTGCTCAGTCCTACTAAGGGTTTGTTCCCTGTGTGTATATTGGACCTTGTATGTTATTGCTTCGCTGGCTCCCTAAATTTTTGGATTTAAGGTCTCACCTGCCCCTGTTCAAACACCTAAAACGCACTCATTATTCATAGTTTTGGAAACAATTTTCTTGCCTACTCGGGCTCTACATATTCCTGCACTTTCCATTATAGGTCTTCTAAGCATTTTCCAATCTAAGCGAGTGAGATTCGTTCTTTTGTTTCTGACTTGTTACGCCTTTGAACCTTGATTGTGTCCTGAAGAAGCCTAACGGCGAAACGCATAGACGCACAAGGGCTCACTGTACAAACTGTAACTTATGCATGGATACCATGTTTTTAACCTCCTTTTGAATATTATGTTTATACTTTGTATTTTTCAATAAACGTGATGAACAATATGTTTTGTGTCATCTCTCCATTGTTTCCTGGCCTATAAAGTCCGACCTTTTAGTAATACTCTTAGTAGCACTCCCCCTTTTTTTCTCAGTAAACACCTTCTCTTCAAAAACTGTTGACGGTTTTATTATTATTACAATTATCACTGCAGCCAAAGAACAGCTAAGCACCAGGAGAGCACCTCAGAACACCAACCCAAGTGAACTTTAGTGAACCATTAAAAAATAATCCGAAAGTAAAACAAACACAGGAAGGTAATAAGTGTCCATTTCTCCGATAATCACCATAGCAAACATTGTGTAAGTGGAAGACACGAGACTTCTACAGCCACCTCCAGGACTTGTGCAACACAGACATGTATGGACCTCTCTGCCGGGTGACGGGCGCAGCTCTGTGAAGTCACACTGGAGCGTCTTTGTATCGGAGATCGATGGAAAAGAAATCCTCCTGATTGTCAGCGAAGTAAACCGATGTTCACCAAAATATAACATACGGTAAATCGACCGATATCACCGCCGACTGACTGATTCATAAGCACCTGAGATGACAATTTTTTAAATCTGAAAAACTCTGTTTAGTGCAAAATAAAACAATTCACCAAATAATGTCTCAAAAAAACATCAGGTTACAGATTATTACAATTATAGACTCCCTTTAAATGAAATGCTCGTATGTGAAAATAACATGAGCCACATATAAACACTGGAAAATGTAAATAACAAAGTCCACTCCATGCCATAAGTCATACTAAAAATCTTCTGTGACACCTTGTGAACTCCACCACCAGAAATAGCCTCAGCTGCTTACCAAAGAGACCGTACGTTATAAGAGGTCTATAACGCTCAATGTACATCAGAGGACTTCCAAAATAACTATATGTTGTGACTAAGAACCATACAAATGTTCAGCATTGTCCAGCTGCTTAAACCGCCCTTTTGAGAACGTCTCTTATGACGGAACGCATTGGGTGGAACTTGTGCTAATATTATCATGTCCACTAGAAGTAGTGGTGTGTACGTTTCTTTGATGTGTCTGACATATTGTATTACAATGTGAGTACCTTTCTGTTAAATAGTAAATAAATGTAGCAGTTTTTACATTATGAGGTTTTATGTTTGTTCGCTGGCTGAGCGAAACTGAAGGTTATACCTGGACTCTGCTGAACATTCGTGGGGTTCTTGGTCGTTACATACGGTCATTTCGGAAGTCCTCTGATCTACACAGAGGATTTCATATCACTGATGGCTGGAGTGGTCTTATTTTTTGGGTGTTTATTTGTGACTTATTTTATTTTCACCTATCAGCATTTTATTTAAAGGGACAGCACAACAATTTTAGGTTCAAATTATTAACTGACAATATTCTATTATGAAGCTGTCGTCACCAATAAATGTTGTTACTTTGTAAAATGAACATTTGTAAGGGAGGAAAGACTCTGAGGTAAGGATTAGTATTATTATACAGGATTTATATATTATTATTATTATATATTATTATTATTATTATTATACAGGATTTATGACACCAACAGTTTGCACAGCACTTTACAATATAAAAGGGGAAGGTTCAATTACAACACACTGATGGGGGCACTGATGTAAGGGGGCACTGATGTAAGGGGGGGCACTGCTGTAAGGGGGGCGCTGATGTAAGAGGGGGCGTTGATGTAAGGGGGGCACTGATGTAAGGGGGGGCGTTGATGTAAGGGGGGCACTGATGTAAGGGGGGCGTTGATGTAAGGGGTGCACTGATGTAAGGGGGGGCGTTGATGTAAGGGGTGCACTGATGTAAGAGGGGGCGTTGATGTAAGGGGTGCACTGATGTAAGGGGGGCGTTGATGTAAGGGGGGCACTGATGTAAGGGGGGGCGTTGATGTAAGGGGGGCACTGATTTGTACGGGGCAGACTCTGATAGGGACCATGAACATTTGGAAAATATACCATGTAGCCCCCGTGCTGAGAAGTTTGGAGCCCCCTGGTGGTGGTGTAAAGATGTGACATTCACACATTAGAAGGATGACAGGTTACCTGTAAGCGGGGGAGGTGCGGAGGATTGCACAGCGATAGGAAGTTGGGTCACCTGGTTATTGTGGATGAATATTTGGATTGCATTGACTTCCTATGAATATCCGGCATACAGAAGCCTTCAAGCATTAGCTCAGCGGTTGGGAGTCACAATGGCAGTTGGGAGTCACAATGGCGGTTGGGAGTCACAATGGCGGTTGGGAGTCACAATGACGGTTGGGAGTCACAATGGCGGTTGGCAGTCACAATGGCAGTTGGTAGTCACAATGGCGGTTGGGAGTCACAATGGCAGTTGGTAGTCACAATGGCGGTTGGGAGTCTCAATGGCGGTTGGGAGTCACAATGGCAGTTGGTAGTCACAATGGCGGTTGGGAGTCACAATGACGGTTGGGAGTCTCAATGGCGGTTAGGAGTCACAATGGCAGTTGGTAGTCACGATGGCGGTTGGGAGTCACAATGACGGTTGGGAGTCACAATGGCGGTTGGGAGTCTCAATGACGGTTGGGAGTCACAATGGCGGTTGGGAGTCACAATGGCGGTTGGGAGTCACAATGACGGTTGGGAGTCACAATGGCAGTTGGTAGTCATGATGGCGGTTGGGAGTCACAATGGCGGTTGGGAGTCACAATGGCGGTTGGGAGTCATACAATGAGTTTTGTTTTTTTCTCCTTCTATGGGGAGATTGACAGTCCCAGCGATTCATCCAATTTCATCATCCCATCACGGTGAGCCGCCATGCCGGGGGTTAATCTCCACAAACACTTCCTGTATCTGCCGGTTACCCGGGAGAACGGCTCTGAAAACCAACAATCAGAGCCGGATTTGGGCCCCTTGTCTGTAGGGGCCACAACAGATCTCCCCATTCATGGGATCGCGCTGTCGGCAGAAACTGATTTAGGATGCAAACGTTCGACGGCGGCGTCTTTCCGGAGACATTCTGAGAGAGGCCGGCCAAGTGGGAACACAGAACTTTTTGTTGTCAGTCATTCAGTAGTCCGCGGCTACGGCGAGGCTCTTGGCGGTGGGCGAGTTCACGCCGATCTTATTTGTCCTTTCACCGCCAAACTAATGGACGTTTTAAATTGCAATCACAGTTGGGGTTGTGGAGGCGGGGGGGGGGGGGGGCGCAGGGCCTTTTGTTTCCTGAATGACAATGTGGCAGATTTATGAAGCCGAACAAATCATATTACCATAATGTTGGTGAAGTAATGCGGATATATCGCAATGTGCGCGGGCCAAGCTGGCCGGCCATTGTCTTCTATTCATTTATGATAATGAGAAGGAAGTGTGACTAATTCTGAGGATCGCTCTTTTATTCCAGGACTCGGGGCCTCACTGTGCTCCAAAATGCTGAAAGCTGTGATCTGATTGGTTGTCACAAGTCTCTATTTCATCAGTCCAGGTCTCAGGAAGGACACACTGCGCTCGGGTATATTTCTGATGGGGGGGGGGGGTGACATTTCTTATATCTCTGTCCCTCAAAACTTCAAGAAAGAACTGTGAGAGAAACTCTCCTACCAGTAGAGGAGACTCGTTGTCCTCGTTCCTGAATGTGTCCTGAGATCAGCCCCCGTCATGTCCGGCACAGCAGCACTCAGACTGGGAGAGGGGCAGCAGAGGGAGTCTGGTGCATGCACAAGGAACATGCTGACAGGAGGAGACATCGGAGTGACCAGAGTGGAGTGTTCTGGTGTGACGCCCACTGACCAATCAGCAGGCCCAGAGAGGTGACACCACTGTACTGCTTTAGCTGTCTGTAAACCCGAACCGCCATCTCTTATTTGTTTCCTTTTGATCTGTAAAATGAAAAATGAAAAAGATTTATTATATCTGTTCAATGAGTGCAAAAAAATACAAAAACAACCGAGTGTAATCCAATGAATTAAAATCCGAGTATGAAATAAATCTAATTAGATGATGTTTGTATTTGTAACATTTTTTTTATAATGGTTATATGTAGTGTGTGAGGGCCATGAAAAGTCTTCTATATTTTTATTATTGTTATCAGTAATATTGTGTTTAATATTATTATCATCATCGTCATTTTTATTATTCTTGTTATTATTTTTATTATTGTAGTTATTATTATTCTCATTATTAATATTATCATCATTGTTAATTATTATCATGTTTATTATTATTATTCTCGTTATCATTATAATCGCTATTATTATTATCATTAATATTATTATTCTCATTATTATTTTTACAATTATATTAAAAATAAAATTTCAGTCTCTTTAAATCTGCAGCTTTTGTTAAAAATGATCCCTGTTGATCCTGCCATGCAGGTCCTCGCTCAGCCAATTCCTGTTATAAGGTGACAACGCTCTGCTCTCTGTCTCATTTGTCCTCCTCTGTTGTCACCCTGTCACATGGGCTCCCCATGGAGACTACAAATGGTAATTTTAACACAAATTACCCAGATATGGACATTATTATTATTGTTGTTGTTATTATTATTATTATTATTAATAATATTGTTCTTCTTATTATTGTAGTTAGTATTACTATTGTTATTATTATTATTATTGTCATCATAATAATTATTGGTATTATTATTACCATTTTTATTATTATTATTAATATTATTATCATTGTTATTATTATTATAATTGTCATCGTAATTATTGGTATTATTATTATCATTTTTATTTTTATTATTAATATTATTATCATCGTTATTATTGTTATTATTAATACTATCATTAGTATTATTTCTATATATATATTATATATTATAGTATATTATATAATATATATAAATATATTACTGTATCTTTTTGTTTTTCTTATATTGTATCTTACTGTTTTTTATATTGTATCTTTACTGTTTTTATTATACTGTATCTTTTTATTTTAGTATATATTTATTATATATATATATATTACGTGTATCTATTGTTTTTATTATTATTGTAGTTTTTATTATTATAATTAATATTGTTTTTATTATTATTATTATTATTTTTATTATTATCATTAATATTGTTCTTATTATTATTGTAGTTTTTATTATTATTATTATTATTTTATTATTATCATTAATATTGTTCTTATTATTATTGTAGTTTTTATTATTATTATTATTGTCATCATACTTATTATTGATATTATTGTTATCATTTTTATTATGGTTATTAAGATTAATATTATTATGATTATTATTATTCCCATTATTTATTTATTTTTTCATTATTATTATGTTAAAAAGAAATGTTCATTCTCTTTAAATCTGCAGCTTTTGTTAAAATGATCTCTGTTGATCCTGCCATGCAGGTCCTCGCTCAGGCACTTCCTGTTATAAGGTGACAACGCTCTGCTCTCTGTCTCATTTCTGCTCCTCTGTTGTCACCCTGTCACATGGGCTCCCCATGGAGAATACAAATGGTCATTTTATCACACATAATACCCAGACATGGCCCACCGGTGTCACCATCAGGAAACCCGCCAGGCAGCCATCACTGGAGTGTATGGAGACAGGAAGTGGCAGGAAACAGGCTGCAGGAGATCAGCAGTACAGGGGAGGAACACAGAATGAAAAAAAAGATGAAAATAGGATAACAAAAAATAATAAATAAATGTGGCAACTGAAGGTAAATCTTCTTTTTGAATCCAATCAGGGACGTCTGCCATCTGTGTCCCCATTGGGGAGATTTATCTTCACTTCCTGTCTCATCGCCAAAACAGGAAGTGAGAGGATTGGTTCCCACTTCTGATAGATCAGCTGACTGTGATGGACGGAGGGGGGGAGGGGCCTGTTATATAATCCCGCCTCCCAGAGATGAGTTGGCGTTCTGTGCGTTGTGTCCCGCCAGCCGCCTCTGTCACCCCGAAAAGAGGAAATAAAATCTCCCAAAATATTTTGGAATTTAAAATGGAAGAAAAAAAAATAAAAGACTCTTCCTGGAACGGTGTCACCGGCGGGGGGGGGGGTGTTAGGAAAAACATAAGCGAGCCGTACGCCCATCGCCATGGCAACCCGCCGCGCCATGCCAGCCAGAGGCCTCCGCGCCTAATCCCTCTTTCCAATTACGTGAAACTGTTTTTAATCTTCCCATCAACAAATTTGGCCGCGATTCCCCGTAAATCTTCGCAGAGCGCTAATCCCTTCCGGGGGGGAGGGGAGGGGGGCGCCATTATTTCTCCTTCTTGAGGAAATCATTTATCACGGGAAAGGCCGATCGTTCCCAGTATGGGGGGGGGAGGGGCACTTCATCGCCCACCAATGGCGCTCCTCAGGGGCTCACCTAGGAGAATTATTTGTTCGATGTGAAATCTTCATACTGTAAAGTGAGATCCGGGACTTTCTATCAGTTCTAGGGGGAGTGGGGGAGGGGAGGATTAGGACCCCTGTTGGGTTTTTACTGCCATCTGATAGAGTTCTCCCCTCACCGGCTGACTTTACCTTTTTATAGCTTTGAGCGGATCTGTAGCTTTGCGCTGACATCGTCACTTCCATCAATAGACACATTTATGGGCATGTAAGTAATCTGATTAGATGTATCTTTCCTGGGTCCCCCTCCTCCCCCCCCCCATTACATTTTTAAATAAAACCTTTAAATATCCAATGAATACCTCATTTTATACCCGGTGATGTCATCACCGGGTCTCTGTGCTTCTCTATGCAATGCAGGCAGATCATGGCTGGTGGGAGGGGCCTTATTTTATACCCAATCACATCATCACCGGGTCTCTGCGCTTCTCTATGCAATGCAAGCAGATCATGGCTGGTGGGAGGGGCCAGCGGGGGGGCTGTACATAGCTTCCTGATAACATCCCAGCACCCGGCTCAGTACTCCTCCCCCGAGTCCTCAGCCCTGATGTAAGCAGTGGGAGGAGTTATGCAAATATCAAACTGCCTTGATGGGTGGGTGTCAGTCTGGAGGAGTGGGCGTTTCTAGGCAGGCTATATTTGCATAGGTAACGCCCACATGGGCTGCTGAGCCTCCAAGACCGAAAGAACTGAAATCCAATGAATGAAAGGGGGCGGGGCCAGAGACAGTCAGGCTGGATAAGAAAGGACTAGATGATGATGGATGTCCTCTAGCCAGGAAATGAGGCGGGGCTCTGTCTTCTAATGCACATGGTGAGAAGCTCACAGTGTGCAGAGACATCAGAGGAAGACATTTCAGGGGGAGGAGCCGGTACACCTGTGCAAGACTGAAGGGGAGGAGCCGGGACACCTGTGCAAGACTGAAGGGGAGGAGCCGCTACACCTGTGCAAGACTGAAGGGGAGGAGCCGGTACACCTGTGCAAGACTGAAGGGGAGGAGCCGGTACACCTGTGCAAGACTGAAGGGGAGGAGCCGGCACACCTGTGCAAGACTGAAGGGGAGGAGCCGGGACACCTGTGCAAGACTGAAGGGGAGGAGCCGGTACACCTGTGCAAGACTGAAGGGGAGGAGCCGGTACACCTGTGCAAGACTAAAGGGGAGGAGCCTCTACACCTGTGCAAGACTGAAGGGGAGGAGTCGGTACACCTGTGCAAGACTGAAGGGGAGGAGCCTCTACACCTGTGCAAGACTGAAGGGGAGGAGCCGGTACACCTGTGCAAGACTGAAGGGGAAGAGCCGGTACACCTGTGCAAGACTGAAGAGGAGGAGCCACTACGCCTGTGCAAGACTGAAGGGGAGGAGCCTCTACACCTGTGCAAGACTGAAGGGGAAGAGCCGTTACACCTGTGCAAGACTGAAGGGGAGGAGCCGGTACACCTGTGCAAGACTGAAGGGGAGGAGCCGGTACACCTGTGCAAGACTAAAGGGGAGGAGCCTCTACACCTGTGCAAGACTGAAGGGGAGGAGTCGGTACACCTGTGCAAGACTGAAGGGGAGGAGCCTCTACACCTGTGCAAGACTGAAGGGGAGGAGCCGGTACACCTGTGCAAGACTGAAGGGGAGGAGCCGTTACACCTGTGCAAGACTGAAGGGGAGGAGCCTCTACACCTGTGCAAGACTGAAGGGGAGGAGCCGTTACACCTGTGCAAGACTGACTCCACTGGAACCAGTTCATAGACTCCAAAGCAAAAAGAAAACCAAAAAGAACACGTTATCTCCATGAAGAAGATTGTGTTCCAGCGGGAACTGAACTCTCCGCCCCAGTGCTACCGGCTGAAGTAATACCGGAATATACACACACTCACCAGCCACTTTATTAGGTATACCAGTTCAATGGCTCAGTAACACAAATTGCTAATCAGCCAATCACATGGCAGCAACTCAATGCATTTAGTCATCTAGATGTGGTGAAGACGACTTGCTGAAGTTCAAACTGAGCCTCAGAATGGGGAAGAAAAGGGGATTAACCACTTGCTTACACAGCACTCTCACCCCCTTCCTGCCCAGGACCATTTTCAGCTCTCAGCGCTGTCACACTTTGAATGACAATTACGCGGTCATATAACACTGTACACATAGGACATTTTTTTAGACAAATAGAGCTTTCTTTTTGGTGGTATTTAATCACCACTGGGGTTTTTTTTTTTTTTGCTACAAAACAAAAAAAGACAGAAAATGTTGAAAAAAAACAAAACTGTTTCATAGTTTGTTATAAAATTTGGTACACAGGTAATTTTTCTCCTTTATTGATGGGCACTGATGGGGGGCACTGATGGACACTGATAGGTGGCACTAATGGCTGGGACTGAAGGTCACTGATGACTGGCACTGATAGATGGCACTGATAAAAAGCACTGATAGGTGGCACTAATGGCTGGAACTGAAGGGCACTGATGGCTGGCACTGATAGGTGGCACTGATAGAAAGCACTGATAGGTGGCACTGATAGAAAGCACTGATAGGTGGCACTAATGGCTGGAACTGAAGGGCACTGTTAGGTGGCACTGATAGACAGCACTGATAGGTGGCACTGATGGTGAGGCACTGATGGGCACTGGTTGGCAGCACTGATGTGCACTGATAGGTGCCACTGGTGGGCATTGATAGGTGGCACAGGTGGGCAATGGTAGGTGGCACTGGTGGGCACTGCATAGCCGCAGTGCCTCTCACTGTTCAGGACCGATGTCGTTCTGTCAGAAGCTGGTGATCGGCTTTTTTTTCCCCTCATGCCGTCAGCGTGAGTAAAAAAATAACCCGATTACCAATCTTCTGTTTAGATCACATAATCATTTGTCATTGGCTGACAGCTGATCACATGGTAGGGGGCCGGGATCGCCCCTTCCTCTGATCTGTGATCAGCCGAGTCTCATTGACTCTGTGATCACAAAGCGCGCTTCTCACGCCCCGCAGGGGGCACACAGGCAGCTCATGCAAGGGAGGATGTCTATTGACACCCTCCCGGCAATTAAGGCCCTGCTGTAACCGTCATTCAGCTATAACGCGGGCGGGAGGTGGTTAAGTGACTTTGAACAGGGCATGGTTGTTGGGATTACAGAGAATGGTGGGAAAAAGAGAAAATATCCAGTGAGCGGCAGTTGTGTGGAGGAAAATGCCTTGTTGATGTCAGAGATCGGAGGAGAATGGGAGGACTGGTTCCTGATCGTCAGGGCTGGGCTCTTAGCAGCTCTCTTCTCTGTGCTTGGGCAGCTCAGCTGTCGGATAATTGTCAGCAATCTTTCATTCCTCAATGGCTCACCTGGTTATCATTTCCTGCTCGTCAGTCCCACCTACAGCCAGCCCCTTCTGGCTATTTAAACTGCTTTGTTCTTTCCTTTCCTGCCTTCACCTGGTCAACATATCTGGAGACTCTCTGCTGTGTTCCTGTGAAAGACTTTGTCCGGCTGACGTCCCTTCTGGTTCCTGATCCTGTTCTTCTGCCTCTGACTACGCTGATCTCAGGTTTCCTGATTACTGGCTTGTCTGATTACCCCCTTTGGCTTGTGTTTTGACCACGTTTACTGATCTGTACCATTTTTACTATTACATTAAAAGGTGTGATTTTACTGCATTTCTGTCTCAGTCTGATTCATGGTTCCTATCAGTAGGCGAAGGCCATGAATTTAGAAGATGCAGTTAATCCACCTAGTGGTAATATTTTTTTCCAGATGGGATGAGCAGGATCACTGCATGGATCAGTTTTCCATGGGGTTACAGGTGCTCCTGAGTCGCACGGCTCACCTGGATCCTCCCACTGTGGCTGTTCTGGTACAACTTGTGTTGCAGACCATCTCTGCTGCTGCTCCAGTCTCTGTGCCGACACCCGCCTCGAATATTACCTCTGTAAGAGGTATGTCTGCTTCCGCTCTGCTTCCCCAGTGATTTGGGGGAGATCCAGTTCAATGCAGAGGGATTCTCAACCAGGTTTGAGATGCTGCCCCAGGCGTCCCCCCATGAACAGAAGCAAAGTAGGCTTCATTACCTTTTACGCCATTTAATTCTGTACTCTGGCAGCAGAAGTTGCTTGGAACAATGAGGCCCTTGTGGCTGCTTTTCTCATGGTCTCTCGGATAACATCAAAGATGAGATAGCAGCCTGAGACATACCTACAGATCTGGAGAAATTAATCATGTTTGCCATTCTCATTGACTCCAGACTCCGAAAGAGACTTTCCTTTAATGAGTGCTTGCAGAAACCTCCTGTACAATTGGCTCCGAGCTTTGCATTCCCACCCTTGCCTCCCTCACCTCCCATGCCTCCCGGTACCGAGTCCGCCAGTGAAGTAGAACCCATGCAGTTGGGCTTCACACATCTCTCTGCGGATAAGAAGGCCTTTATGAGGAGGGAAAGATTGTGCCTTTATTGTGGCCAGGCAGGTCACTTTTTGAAGTCTTGTCCTACCCGTCCGGAAAACACCCGCACCTGAGGTCCTGTAGGGGACAGACCTTAGGTGGTGTTGTTGCTTCCCCAGTTATCCTGAAGGATAAGACTCTAGTTCTGGTTACCCTTTCTTGGTCTTCCATTGATACATGAGACCCAGGCTCTAATCAACTCTGGGGCTGCAGGCCTGTTCATAGATGGTGCCTTTGTGTCTAAGGACTCGATTCCACTGCAGCTTCATGCCACGCCACTTGCCATTGAGGCTTTTGATGGGAGACCTTTACAGCCTGCCCATGTGACTCATGAGACATCAGACATGAAGCATCTCCATTGACCGTGGCCATAGGGGCTCTTCACCATGAGATAATCCAATTTCAAGTCATTTCCTCACCCCATTACCCGGTGGTCATTGGTTATCCTTGGTTACAGAGGCACAACCCCTCTTTTGATTGGCTTCATGCTGAGGTTCTTTCCTGGTCGCCACAATACAGTAAAACATGTTTTCAGAAAGTGGTTAAGGTCCTGTACACCTCTTCAGTCCCCTCCTTGCCAGAGGAGTACCGTGATTTAGCGATGTCTTTGACAAAGGTCAAGCCGGTAGTTTGCCTCGTATGATTGTGCAATTAACCTTCAACCTGGTGCCATACCCCCTCGTGGCCTGGTTTACCCTTTGTCTGTCTCGGAGGATAAAGCCATGGAGTACTATGTTACAGATTCATTTTTTCGAGGGTTCATCAGCAAATCCCCGTCTCCTGTTGGTGCTGGCTTCTTCTTTGTCAAAAAGACGAGTGATGAACTGAGACCTTGTATCGATTATAGTGGTCTCAATCGCATCATTATTAGGAACGCTTATCCGATTCCATTAAGTAATTAATTATTTGAACGCCTCAAGGGAGCGACGGTTTTCACGAAGCTCGATTTGAGAGGGGCATGCAATCTTGTGAGGATCAAGGAGGGTGACGAATGGAAAACTGTGTTTAATACCAGGACCGGACATTACGAATACCTCATAATGTCGATTGGTCTCTGCAACGTTCCTGGAGTTTAACAACAATGTCCTCCGAGATATGTTGCAGCAATGTGTGGTGGCTTATCTCAAGGATGTTCTTATATATTCAAAATCCCTGGAGTGCCACCACACAGATGTCTCCCATGTACTCCAGAGGCTGAGAGATAATAACCGGTATTGTAAGTTGGACAGGTGCGAGTTCCACCGTGAACAGATTCAGTTTCTGGGTTACGTCATTTCTACTGCCCGTTTTTCGATGGACCCAGAGAAACTATCTGCAGTTCTACAGTGTCCTCGACCCGTAGGTCTACATCCATTACAACTTTTCTTGGCTTTGCCAATTATTATCGGAAATGTATTTGTAACTTCGCTTCTCTGGTCAAACCCCTGACTGATCAGGAAGGATGGCAACCCACAGAATTGGTCTCCGGATTCCATTAAAGCCTTTGAGTCTCTCAAGGCTGCCTTTGTTTTAGCTCCTGTGCTGGCGTTACCCTTCCTGATCCTGATCCTGATCCTACGCTACCCTTCATTCTTGGGTTTGATGCATCTGAGACTGGAGCAGACAAAGACTTGGGGGGCAGACCCTAAAAAATACATTAAAGATGGTGCAGCCATAAGACCATACAAACAGAACAAAATAGTACAGCACACATACAAAAATGACATTTAACTCCTGCAAGGCTATTTAAAAAACCCGAACATTTAAAAAAAATATGGGGATTTAGTCACTCCAGGACCCACTGACAATGGGGTACTATGACGCAGTAAGTGGGCCGTATAGCCATACGATGTAACTAAATCCCCATATTTTCTGAAAATGTTCAGGTGTTTTAAATAGCCTTGCAGGAGTTAAATGTCATTTTTGTTTGTGGGCGCTGTAATATTTTGTTCTGAGACTGGATTCGGCGCCCTTCTGTCTCAACCTCTGAGAGCGATATGCATCCTTGTGGCTACTTTTCTAAGAAATTGTCTCCTGCAGAATGCAATTACGAGATTGTTGACAGAGAATTGATAGCTATCATTTTAGCTCTTACAGAATGGAGGCTTCTCCTCGAGGGTATCATTGTGCTGGTCCTCATTGTGACTGACCATAAGAATCTCACATTCTTGTCTAAAGCTAAACGCTTATCTCCCAGAAGGGCATGATGGGTTTTTTCTTCTGTCGAGCTTCAATTACATAGTCTCATTCTTACCCGGTGCTAATGTAAGGGTTGATGCATTGTCACTGCAGTTTTAGCCTCTATTCGTACCAGTCTCACTTCACCTTTGGGTGACAGAATTCTTGCTGCTCAGATCCATTCTCCTCCTGAGAAACCTTGTGACCACTGCTTTGTCCCCGAGTATCTCCGCACTCCGCGGTGATATAACCGCCTTCGTAGCTGCCTGTTCCATGTGTGCTCAGAGTAACCACGACACCTTCCGGTGGGCCTCCTACAACCCATTCCCAATGGGGAGAGGCCTTGGACCCACCTGTCTATGGATATTATTGTTGAGTTACCCAACTCCCAGGGCAACGCAGTTATTCTTATGGTGGTTGACCGGTTCTTGAAGCTGTTCCATTGTATTCCACTTAAGAAGTTGCCTACATCCAAAAAAACTGGCATCCATTTTCAACAGAGTAGGAAATATTCCAATGGGGACACTAGTCCAGTGGGGCCACATATTTGCGTATGGTCGGTGTGAAGGGGTTAATGACTAATTTAATATTTTCACACTGGGATTTACAGGATCAACATCTGTGCTGAAATATTTATCCAAATCCTTCATAGAAGCTTAACTCCATTCAACTTAGACCTGGCATGTGATTGGGATCCAGATGGAGGATGGGGCATGAGATCGGGATACAGATGGAAGATGTGGCATGAGATCGGGAAGCAGATGGAAGATGCGGCATGAGATCGGGAAGCAGATGGAAGATGCGGCATGAGATCGGGATGCAGATGGAAGATGAGGCATGAGATCGGGAAGCAGATGGAAGATGAGGCATGAGATCGGGATGCAGATGGAAGATGAGGCATGAGATCGGGAAGCAGATGGAAGATGCGGCATGAGATCGGGATGCAGATGGAAGATGCGGCATGAGATCGGGAAGCAGATGGAAGATGCGGCATGAGATCGGGAAGCAGATGGAAGATGCGGCATGAGATCGGGATGCAGATGGAAGATGAGGCATGAGATCGGGAAGCAGATGGAAGATGGGGCATGAGATCGGGATGCAGATGGAAGATGAGGCATGAGATCGGGAAGCAGATGGAAGATGCGGCACGAGATCGGGATGCAGATGGAAGATGAGGCATGAGATCGGGAAGCAGATGGAAGATGGGGCATGAGATCGGGAAGCAGATGGAAGATGGGGCATGAGATCGGGATGCAGATGGAAGATGTGGCATGAGATCGGGAAGCAGATGGAAGATGGGGCATGAGACCGGGATGCAGATGGAAGATGAGGCATGAGATCGGGAAGCAGATGGAAGATGGGGCATGAGATCGGGAAGCAGATGGAAGATGGGGCATGAGATCGGGATGCAGATGGAAGATGTGGCATGAGATCGGGAAGCAGATGGAAGATGGGGCATGAGACCGGGATGCAGATGGAAGATGAGGCATGAGATCGGGAAGCAGATGGAAGATGGGGCATGAGATCGGGAAGCAGATGGAAGATGGGGCATGAGATCGGGATGCAGATGGAAGATGTGGCATGAGATCGGGAAGCAGATGGAAGATGGGGCATGAGACCGGGATGCAGATGGAAGATGAGGCATGAGATCGGGAAGCAGATGGAAGATGGGGCATGAGATCGGGAAGCAGATGGAAGATGGGGCATGAGATCGGGATGCAGATGGAAGATGGGGCATGAGATTCGGGATGCAGATGGAAGATGAGGCATGAGATCGGGAAGCAGATGGAAGATGGGGCATGAGATCGGGAAGCAGATGGAAGATGGGGCATGAGATCGGGATGCAGATGGAAGATGCGGCATGAGATCGGGATGCAGATGGAAGATGAGGCATGAGATCGGGAAGCAGATGGAAGATGGGGCATGAGATCGGGAAGCAGATGGAAGATGGGGCATGAGATCGGGATACAGATGGAAGATGCGGCATGAGATCGGGAAGCAAATGGAAGATGGGGTATGAGCTGGGAAAGCAGATGGAAGATGGGGCATGAGATCGGGAAGCAGTTAGAAGATGCGGCATGAGATCGGGAAGCAAATGGAAGATGGGGTATGAGCTGGGGAAGCGGATGGAAGATGGGGCATGAGATCGGGAAGCAGTTAGAAGATGCGGCATGAGATCGGGAAGCAAATCGAAGATGGGGCATGAGCTCGGGAAGCAGATGGAAGATGGGGCATGAGATCGGGAAGCAGATGGAAGATGCGGCATGAGATCGGGAAGCAGATGGAAGATGCGGCATGAGATCGGGAAGCAGATGGAAGATGCGGCATGAGATCGGGAAGCAGATGGAAGATGGGGCATGAGATCAGGATGCAGATGGAAGATGAGGCCTGAGATCGGGAAGCAGTTAGAAGATGCGGCATGAGCTCGGGAAGCAAATGGAAGATGGGGCATGAGATCGGGAAGCAAATGGAAGATGGGGCATGAGATCGGGAAGCAGATGGAAGATGGGGCATGAGATCGGGAAGCAGATGGAAGATGTGGCATGAGATCGGGAAGCAGATGGAAGATGGGGCATGAGACCGGGATGCAGATGGAAGATGAGGCATGAGATCGGGAAGCAGATGGAAGATGGGACATGAGATCGGGAAGCAGATGGAAGATGGGGCATGAGATCGGGATGCAGATGGAAGATGGGGCATGAGATTCGGGATGCAGATGGAAGATGAGGCATGAGATCGGGAAGCAGATGGAAGATGGGGCATGAGATCGGGATACAGATGGAAGATGCGGCATGAGATCGGGAAGCAAATGGAAGATGGGGTATGAGCTGGGAAAGCAGATGGAAGATGGGGCATGAGCTCGGGAAGCAAATGGAAGATGGGGCATGAGATCGGGAAGCAAATGGAAGATGGGGCATGAGATCGGGAAGCAGATGGAAGATGGGGCATGAGATCGGGAAGCAGTTGGAAGATGCGGCATGAGATCGGGAAGCAGTTAGAAGATGCGGCATGAGATCGGGAAGCAAATGGAAGATGGGGCATGAGCTCGGGAAGCAGATGGAAGATGGGGCATGAGATCGGGAAGCAGATGGAAGATGCGGCATGAGATCGGGAAGCAGATGGAAGATGCGGCATGAGATCGGGAAGCAGATGGAAGATGCGGCATGAGATCGGGAAGCAGATGGAAGATGGGGCATGAGATCAGGATGCAGATGGAAGATGAGGCCTGAGATCGGGAAGCAAATGGAAGATGGGGCATGAGATCGGGAAGCAGATGGAAGATGGGGCATGAGATCGGGAAGCAGATGGAAGATGGGGCATGAGATCGGGATGCAGATGGAAAATGCGGCATGAGATCGGGAAGCAGATGGAAGATGGGGCATGAGATCGGGAAGCAGATGGAAGATGGGGCATGAGATCGGGAAGCAGATGGAAGATGGGGCATGAGATCGGGAAGCAGATGGAAGATGCGGTATGAGATCGGGAAGCAGATGGAAGATGCGGCATGAGATCGGGAAGCAGATGGAAGATGCGGTATGAGATTGGGATGCAGATGGAAGATGGGGCATGAGATCGGGAAGCAGATGGAAGATGGGGCATGAGATCGGGAAGCAGATGGAAGATGGGGCATGAGATCGGGATACAGATGGAAGATGCGGAATGAGATCGGGAAGCAGATGGAAGATGGGGCATGAGATCGGGATACAGATGGAAGATGCGGTATAAGATCTGGAAGCAGATGGAAGATGGGGCATGAGATCGGGATACAGATGGAAGATGGGGCATGAGATCGGGAAGAAGATGGAAGATGAGGCATGAGATCGGGAAGCAGATGGAAGATGGGGCATGAGATCGGGATACAGATGGAAGATAGGGCATGAGATCGGGAAGCAGATGGAAGATGAGGCATGAGATCGGGATACAGATGGAAGATGCCGCATGAGATCGGGATGCAGATGGAAGATGTGGCATGAGATCGGGAAGCAGATGGAAGATGTGGCATGAGATCGGGAAGCAGATGGAAGATGAGGCATGAGATCGGGAAGCAGATGGAAGATGGGGCATGAGATCGGGAAGCAGTTGGAAGATGGGGAATGAGATCGGGATACAGATGGAAGATGAGGCATGAGATCGGGAAGCAGTTGGAAGATGGGGAATGAGATCGGGATACAGATGGAAGATGAGCCATGAGATCGGGAAGCAGTTGGAAGATGGGGAATGAGATCGGGATACAGATGGAAGATGAGGCATGAGATCGGGAAGCAGTTGGAAGATGGGGAATGAGATCGGGAAGCAGTTGGAAGATGGGGCATGAGATCGGGATACAGATGGAAGATGGGGCATGAGATCGGGATGCAGATGGAAGATGCGGCATGAGATCGGGATACAGATGGAAGATGGGGCATGAGATCAGGATACAGATGGAAGATGAGGCATGAGATCAGGAAGCAGTTGGAAGATGGGGAATGAGATCGGGATACAGATGGAAGATGAGGCATGAGATCGGGAAGCAGTTGGAAGATGGGGAATGAGATCGGGATACAGATGGAAGATGAGCCATGAGATCGGGAAGCAGTTGGAAGATGGGGAATGAGATCGGGATACAGATGGAAGATGAGGCATGAGATCGGGAAGCAGTTGGAAGATGGGGAATGAGATCGGGAAGCAGTTGGAAGATGGGGCATGAGATCGGGATACAGATGGAAGATGGGGCATGAGATCGGGAAGCAGATGGAAGATGGGGCATGAGATCGGGATACAGATGGAAGATGGGGCATGAGATCGGGAAGCAGATGGAAGATGGGGCATGAGATCGGGAAGCAGATGGAAGATGGGGCATGAGATCGGGATACAGATGGAAGATGGGGCATGAGATCGGGAAGCAGATGGAAGATGGGGCATGAGATCGGGAAGCAGATGGAAGATGGGGCATGAGATCGGGAAGCAGTTGGAAGATGGGGCATGAGATCGGGATACAGATGGAAGATGGGGCATGAGATCGGGAAGCAGTTGGAAGATGGGGCATGAGATCGGGATACAGATGGAAGATGGGGCATGAGATCGGGAAGCAGATGGAAGATGGGGCATGAGATCGGGATACAGATGGAAGATGGGGCATGAGATCGGGAAGCAGATGGAAGATGGGGCATGAGATCGGGAAGCAGTTGGAAGATGGGGCATGAGATCGGGATACAGATGGAAGATGTGGCATGAGATCGGGAAGCAGTTGGAAGATGGGGCATGAGATCGGGATACAGATGGAAGATGGGGCATGAGATCGGGAAGCAGATGGAAGATGGGGCATGAGATCGGGAAGCAGATGGAAGATGGGGCATGAGATCAGGAAGCAGATGGAAGATGGGGCATGAGATCAGGAAGCAGATGGAAGATGGGGCATGAGATCAGGAAGCAGATGGAAGATGGGGCATGAGATCGGGATACAGATGGAAGATGCGGTATAAGATCTGGAAGCAGTTGGAAGATGGGGCATGAGATCGGGATACAGATGGAAGATGGGGCATGAGATCGGGAAGAAGATGGAAGATGAGGCATGAGATCGGGAAGCAGATGGAAGATGGGGCATGAGATCGGGATACAGATGGAAGATGGGGCATGAGATCGGGAAGCAGGTGGAAGATGAGGCATGAGATCGGGATACAGATGGAAGATGCCGCATGAGATCGGGATGCAGATGGAAGATGTGGCATGAGATCGGGAAGCAGATGGAAGATGTGGCATGAGATCGGGAAGCAGATGGAAGATGAGGCATGAGATCGGGAAGCAGATGGAAGATGGGGCATGAGATCGGGAAGCAGTTGGAAGATGGGGCATGAGATCAGGATACAGATGGAAGATGAGGCATGAGATCAGGAAGCAGTTGGAAGATGGGGAATGAGATCGGGATACAGATGGAAGATGAGGCATGAGATCGGGAAGCAGTTGGAAGATGGGGAATGAGATCGGGATACAGATGGAAGATGAGCCATGAGATCGGGAAGCAGTTGGAAGATGGGGAATGAGATCGGGATACAGATGGAAGATGAGGCATGAGATCGGGAAGCAGTTGGAAGATGGGGAATGAGATCGGGAAGCAGTTGGAAGATGGGGCATGAGATCGGGATACAGATGGAAGATGGGGCATGAGATCGGGATACAGATGGAAGATGGGGCATGAGATCGGGATGCAGATGGAAGATGCGGCATGAGATCGGGATACAGATGGAAGATGGGGCATGAGATCAGGATACAGATGGAAGATGAGGCATGAGATCAGGAAGCAGTTGGAAGATGGGGAATGAGATCGGGATACAGATGGAAGATGAGGCATGAGATCGGGAAGCAGTTGGAAGATGGGGAATGAGATCGGGATACAGATGGAAGATGAGCCATGAGATCGGGAAGCAGTTGGAAGATGGGGAATGAGATCGGGATACAGATGGAAGATGAGGCATGAGATCGGGAAGCAGTTGGAAGATGGGGAATGAGATCGGGAAGCAGTTGGAAGATGGGGCATGAGATCGGGATACAGATGGAAGATGGGGCATGAGATCGGGAAGCAGATGGAAGATGGGGCATGAGATCGGGAAGCAGATGGAAGATGGGGCATGAGATCGGGAAGCAGATGGAAGATGGGGCATGAGATCAGGAAGCAGATGGAAGATGGGGCATGAGATCAGGAAGCAGATGGAAGATGGGGCATGAGATCAGGAAGCAGATGGAAGATGGGGCATGAGATCGGGATACAGATGGAAGATGCGGTATAAGATCTGGAAGCAGTTGGAAGATGGGGCATGAGATCGGGATACAGATGGAAGATGCGGTATAAGATCTGGAAGCAGTTGGAAGATGGGGCATGAGATCGGGATGCAGATGGAAGATGGGGCATGAGATCGGGAAGCAGATGGAAGATGCAGCATGAGATCGGGATGCAGATGGAAGATGGGGCATGAGATCGGGATGCAGATGGAAGATGGGGCATGAGATCGGGAAGCAGATGAAAGATGCGGCATGAGATCGGGAAGCAGTTGGAAGATGGGGCATGAGATTGGGATACAAATGGAAGATGGGGCATGAGATCGGGATACAGATGGAAGATGCGGCATGAGATCGGGAAGCAGATGGAAGATGGGGCATGAGATCGGGATACAGATGGAAGATGGGGCATGAGATCGGGATCAAGTGGTTAGCACTTCCGCCTAACAGCACTGGGGTTTCCAGTTTGAATCCCAGCCATGACATTACCTGCCTGGATTTTGCATGTTCTCCCTGTGCCAGCATAATTTTCCTCCCACACTCCAAAGACACGCTGATAGGTTAATTGTCCCTATTATATGTATGTATGAGTGTGAGTTGGGGACCTTAGATTGTAAGCTCCTTGGGGGCGGTGACTGATGTGAATGTACAATATCTATGTAAAGCGCTGTGTACATTTATGACGTCATATAAGTACCTGTAATAAATAAAATAAATAAGACAGGAGCAGTGTCATGTGATCCGGACAGGAGACGCAGTATGCGATGGCAAAAAAAAAAAAAATATTCGGAAAGCCCAGCACTACCTCTGTGCCTATTGGCAAACTGTATTATTCCTCTTGTCAAAGTGAACGTTCTCCAGAGAATTTCTCTATGGACAGTAAACAGCCATATAACAAGGACCCTGATATCTGCATAGCACCATATCTGACATCTGTCTGTGTTCCGGTTGTCCAGCAATCAGCACTGGAAACCGTCGCCCATTACCAGCGACATTCTGCAACTCAGGGTGTTGCTCAGCCCCCCCATGTTATCTCTGACTTGTGATTGCAAAGCCTGACTGGGAAACGCTTCCTTTGTGCCCTCAAGCTGTGAAAACATAGATAGTATGAGGGGGGCCGAGGGGGGCCATTTGTTTGGTGCCGCCAGTACATGGTCCAATGCCGATTGCTGGTCAACCTGACAGCACCGACTGACATCAAATATGGTGCTAAAGATTTATCAAGGTCCATGTGTTGTATGGCTGATTAATGTTCATAGAGGCATTCTAGGGGTCCGCCAAAAGACACAAAGGTAGTGCTGGGCTTTCTTAACAAGTTTTTTTTTTGCTCTCTATGTCCTATACATTTACCAAGCTACATGTGTTTAATGTTCATAGAGTCATTCTAGGATCAACGTCCACTTTAACAAGTGGAATAACACAGTCTGCCAAACTGGACACAGGTAGTGCTGGGCTTTCCTAACATATATATATATATATATATATATATATATATATATATATATATATATATATATATATATATTTTTTTTTGCCATCTGCGACCTATACATTTATCAAAGTAAATCTGTTATATGGCAGTTCTAGATGCATTGTGTAATTCTAGGCTGAATTTATACTTTCACAAGTGGAAAAACACTGTTTGCCAAAAGACACAAAGGTAGTGCTGGGCTTTCTTTATAGTTTTTTTGCCAACTGCACCCCATGCATTTATCAAGGTCCAGGTGTTATATGGCTGTTTAATGTTCATAGAGTAATTCTAGGGTGAACTTCCACTTTAGCAATTGGAATCATACAGTCTGCCAAAAAAACACACAGGTAGTGCTGGGCTTTCTTTTTTTTTTTTTTTACATTTGCCTCCTATGCAGTTATCAAGGCACATTTATTATATGGCTGTTAAATGTTCATATATTCATTCTGGGGTCAACCTCCACTTGAGGACATTGCTATGTTTGCTGGAGGGGGTTGTCCTTCTTCTGTCTCAGTTGGGTCTATTCTTAGGACTTGAGCCTTCGTAGAGGAAGAGATTTCAGAGGACGGACCTTGTTTGGAGCTACACCTGCTGGCTGCAAGTGGTAAACATAATACATTCACACGGAATATAACATAAAACCCCCATAGAATCCCACAGGCGCTCCAGTTTAAACTTTCACCTTGGGCCCGCTGCGCCCCGTCATGATCAGATATATAATGAAACCGGCATAACCTGCTTGTCCGCCTGTTGGCCGCCTTCCATGTAAATGTCTCTCTGGCCTTCAATAAATCAGATCTGAGTGTCAGATATCTGCCATCAATTGTGAAGGAGGCTTTACACATCTCTCTTCTATTGAGGACAGAAGTGAGAGGAGAGGCCGATAAGAGTCCTTCTATGGGGAGATTACACACATTTCACCCAGATGTTCTCCCAATGTACATTCCATCGATCGGCTCCTTGGCCGCCTCTCCTCTTCATACACAATGAGGCTCTGTCTTCTCTTTCATCCTCACAAAACCTTCGCCTCAGAGGCTGACATAGCTGGAGCGCACCCTACAATAGCAGGTCGGCCTAGCCTAGGACTTTACCAGGCCTAGAAATGGAAGGTCTATGGAGGAAGAGTCACTGGAGAGCTGGGAAGGGGCGAGCGGCCAGAGAAGATCGATTGGAAGTGCAGGTACATCGTCCAATGTTACAAGAAATTAAAGGAACATACACTCTAAAATTAGAAATCAAACAACCATGTTAACCGTCACAATCAACGTCTTACGTACAGTGCCTTGAAAAAGTATTCATACCCCTTGAAATTCCTCACACTTTGTCATGTTACAATCAAAAATCTAAATGTATTTTATTGGGATTTTATGTGATAGACCAACACAAAGTGTCACATAATTGTGAAGTGGAAGGAAAATGATAAATGATACAAATAAATATGTGAAAAGTGTGGGGGAGGGGCATTTGTATTCAGCCCCCTTTACTTTGATATCCCTAACTAAAATCGAGTGGAACCAATTGCCTTCAGAAGTCACCTAATTAGTAAATAGAGTCCACCTGTGTGTCATTTCATCTCAGTATAAATACAGCTGTTCTGTGAAGCCCTCAGAGGTTTGTTAGAGAACCTTAGTGAACAAACAGCATCATGAAGGCCAAGGAACACACCAGACAGGTCAGGGATAAAGTTGTGGAGAAGTATAAAGCAGGGTTAGGTTATAAAAAAAATCTCCTAAGCTTTGAACATCTCACGGAGCTCTGTTCAATCCATCATCGGAAAATGGAAAGAGTATGGCACAACCGCAAACCTACCAAGACATGGCCGTCCACCTAAACTGACCGGCCGGGCAAGGAGAACATTCATCAGAGAAGAGCCAAGAGGTCCATGGTAACTCTGGAGGAGCTGCAGAGATCCACAGCTCAGGTGGTAGAATCTGTCCACAGGACAACTATTAGTCGTGTTCTCCACAAATCTGCCCTTTATGGAAGAGTGACAAGAAGAAAGACATTGGTGAAAGAAAGTCATAAGAAGTCCTGTTTGTAGTTTGTGAGAAGCCATGTGGAGGACACAGCAAACATGTGGAAGAAGGTGATCTGGTCAGAGGAGACCAAAATTCAACTTTATGGCCTAAAAGTAAAACGCTATGTGTGGGGAAAACTAACACTACACATCACCCTGAACACACCATCCCCACCGTGAAACATGGTGGTGGCAGCATCATGTGGTGGGGATGGTTTTCTTCAGCAGGGACAGGGAAGCTGCTCAGAGTTGATGGGAAGATGCAGTGGCGGCTGGCGCAAACAAACTGAAAATTTTTGAAAAATACTGAAAAAAAACATCAAATGCAGCCACTGGGGGTTATTTACTAAAACTGGAGAGTGAAAAATGTGGTGCAACTCTGCATAGAAACCAACCAGCTTCCAAGTTTTATTGTCAAAGCCTAATTGAACAAGCTGAAGTTAGATGCTGATTGGCCACCATGCACAGCTGCACCAGATTCTGAGTGCACCAGTTTTAGTAAATCTCCCCCAATGTGCCATCAAGACTTGAAAATTGCTGTTCACAGACGCTCTCCATCCAATCTGACAGAGCTTGAGATATTTTACAAAGAAGAATGGGCAGAAATGTCCTCTCTAGATGTGCAAAGCTGGTAGAGACATCCCCAAAAAGACTTGTAGAGAAAGGGGGTTCTACAAAGTATTGACTCCGGGGGGCGCCATACAAATGTCCCCCCCCCACACTTTTCACATATTTATTTGTATCATTTATCATTTTCCTTCCACTTCACAATTATGTGACACTTTGTGTTGGTCTATCACATAAAATCCCAATAAAATACATTTATGGTTTTGGTTGTAACATGACATGATGTGGGGAATTCCATGGGGGGGGGGGGCAAACATCTCTGAACTATTCAAGCAAAACCAAAAATTCACCTGGGGGACGTTTTATGTACAAATAGAATTGACACAAATCTTACTGATATAATGACCAATATTGGAATCGTTTATCGATATTTTGCTGCATCCAAGTATGTGGTATACAGATATATATATATATACAGTATATATAAGATACCGCACAGCATTTTTCAACAATTTTTTGGGCATTCACTAAAAAAACGCTATTAATTATTTACTGCATTTATCTATTTATTTTTCCTTTTTGTGAATTGACTTTAACTGTTTTATTCGGTATTTACCCGATCGCTTTGGCTTTAATCAATAAATACCGCCTAAAGCAATAGTGAATGGACATTTTCAGGATCGTATGCGGTATTTGGGAAAACACATAAATGCCGCATTACGATCTGCTCTTGTGAATAGAGACCATTGATATTAAAGCGCTTGTATACCTTTTTTTAACTTTTACCTACAGGTAAGCCTATAATAAGACCGAAAATAAGGCTTACCTGTAGGTAAAAAAAATATATCCTAAACCTGTCCCCTCGCAATGAGCCGCTGACTGCAGCGGCGCATGCGCACAGGGGATTCTCAGCTGAAAGCCCGGCAGCCGCCCGGACTTTGCCGGAAAAAAGGTCTCCCGCGCGCATGCGCGGGAGTGACGACATCGCGGCTCCGGCCACTCACAGCGCCGGAGCGGCGATATCCGGAAGGCACTCCGAGGCAACATATCAGCTCCCTCGGCATGGACCGGGTGAGATGTCGGCGCCTCGTTCTAAGGTAAGTATATCATAATGAACTAGTATGCGGTGCATACTAGCTCATTATGCCTTTTCCCTTACAGGTGTAGGAAAAAAAAAAAAGACAGCAGGTTTACTACCACTTTAATATTAGATTGTAAGCTCTTCTGAGCAGGGCCCTCTTAATCCTCTTGTATTTTATTGTATTATAACTGTATTGTCTCCCTTTTATATTGTAAAGTGCTGAGTAAACTGTTGGCGCTATATAAATCCTGTATAATAATAATAATTGATACATTGTCCACAATCACCTTCTATACAATTCAAACTCCCAGTCCGACCAATCAGATACACAGCTTCCGGTCACATGGGAACGAGACGGATCACGTTTGTTCAGTATACAGCTGAACTCGATCAGATGTCACCATCCCCCCCATTATTGATCAGCGTTCAGCTTCGGCCCCCTTCAGTTCTTGCACGGTGGTACGGCTCCTCTCCTGGACTGAAATTTGCGTATTTCGCCGCACACTGTGAGCTTCTCTACTCAACCATCGAATGTTTCCCATCACTGGGAATGAGAGGATCCGCAGACGGGGCGCGGCCAGACGGGAGGTCACGGAGTCCGGGGACGGGCGTGAATTTGGGAATGAATGTGAAGATGTGTTCAGAATTTATTATTAATCCCCCCATCACCCACTTAGATGTCTCTATCCCATCACCCACCATACATGCAGCACCCCCCCCCCCATCCCCCCATCCCCCGAATCTACTCCCCACCCTAAAACCTTCTCCATCGGAAAAAAAATATTTTCCTGCAAATGAAAACTTCTCCCTCCCCTTCCCAAATACAGAACGTCAGTATCCACTTCATACTCAGAACTCATTACTTTAAAGGGTAACTCCACTTTCCTGAGAACGAAAATAGTAAATGAAAACAATAATAATAATAATAATAAAGTGTATACATTTGCACTATATTTACAATGTACAAAATTTACAATTTACCATTTTCAGTCTGCAGCAGCTGTAATTTTATGTAAAATACAATATGGTCACTTAGAGGCGCTCTGCATAAAGAACCCCCCCCCCCACAGATATGTCATTTCCTGTTTGTGTGATTGGCTCACTGATTTTCCCAGAAGTCTGCACTAATATGTCAGATTTTAGGCATCCCCTGCAACATAAATGTCATTTTTGGTGAGATATTCCCAAAGGGAAATCAAATCTGAAGGGGTGCAGATCCTGGCACTTTCCTCATTAGAGCCCTGCAAGTGCAGCAGCTGATTGATAATTATGAAACCCCGCCCCTTACATTCACAGAGAAACAAACAGCTATTAGTTCAGAATAACAAAAGGGAGGAGCAAAGTTTGTTAAAATTCCTGCGATGTACAGAAATCACATGGGGGTGGGGTTCTCAATGGTAGTGCAGGTAATCTTAAAGTCCAATTGCCAGGGGGTCAGCCCCTGCACTGTAGCACCCCTCCCCAGCACTGAAGCACCCCTCCCCAGCACTGAAGCACCCCTCCCCTGCACTGAAGCACCCCTCCCCTGCACTGAATCACCCCTACCCTGCACTGAATCACCCCTCCCCAGCACTGAAGCACCCCTCCCCTGCACTGAAGCACCCCTCCCCTGCACTGAATCACACCTCCCCTGCACTGAATCACCCCTACCCTGCACTGAATCACCCCTCCCCTGCACTGGATAACCCCTCCCCTGCACTGAAGCACCCCTCCCCTACACTGGATTGCCCCTCCCCAGCACTGAAGCACCCCTCCCCTGCACTGAATCACCCCTCCCCTACACTGGAACACCCTTCTCCTGCACTGTAGCACCTCTCCTCAGCACTGGATCACCCTTCTCCTGCCCTGTAGCACCCCTCCCCAGCACCGAAGCACCCCTCCCCTGCAATGTAGCACCCCTCCCCAGCACTGAAGCAACCCTCCCCTGCACTAAATCACCCCTCCCCTGCACTGGATCACCCCATCCCCAGCACTAAATCGCCCCTCCCCTGCACTGAATCAGCCCTCCCCAGCACTGGAACACTCCTCTCCTGCCCTGTAGCACCCCTCCCTAGCACTGAAGCCCCCCTCCCCTGCACTGTAGCACCCCAGCACTGAAGCAACCCTCCCCAGCACTGAATCACCCCTCCCCTGCAGTCCCCAGCAAAGTAGCACCCCTCCCCTGCACTGAAGCACCCCTCCCCAGCACTGAATTACCCCTCCCCTGCACTGAATCACCCCTGCACTAAATCACTCCTCCCCTGCACTAAATCACCCCTCTCCTGCACTGGATCACCCCTCCCCTGCACTAAATCACTCCTCCCCTGCACTAAATCACCCCTCCCTTGCACTGGATCACCCCTCCCCTGCACTAAATCACCCCTCCCCTGCAATAAATCACCCCTCCCCTGCAATAAATCACCCCTCCATTCCCTATTAACTTTTTAAAAAAGTGTATACGTACCTTATTTGCCTTTTGTCTTCTCCAGAAAGCACTGCAAACGCACATAAATGCATGCAAACATAAAAGATTTTTTAAAAAATGCTCTACAAATAAATACAGAGAAAACACATTGCACATGCAGTAACGTGGGAATTGGAGTGTAAACAGGCCCTAGGACAGCCCTAGGACAGCGGTATGGTGCCATGCACTGGTTCAGTAGAAGGCTTTTATTTCCTCCTCACCATAACCTTCTGGGCTGATTCACACTTTAGCCATCTGCTGCCATGTAATAATGCACATGCGTTACCAGGCGTCTTTTCATGTTACAGTGCATGCTGGTAAGTCAGTCTGATCACTGTGAATGGGCTGCCAATGTACTGCAAATGATGACCTATTGTTAGCAGCACAACACAATGTATGGTATCTGTGGTGAGTTCTACTGTACGGTGCATTCACAATAAACGGCATCGGAATGCACCAGACGTGGCATGTGCGTTCTGGTGCAATGCCGTACACTGAGGGGACACGTGCGTTGTGGTGCAATGCCGTACACTGAGGGGACATGTGTGTTGTGGTGCAATGCCGTACACTGAGGGGACATGTGCGTTGTGGTGCAATGCCGTACACTGAGGGGACACGTGCGTTGTGGTGCAATGCCGTACACTGAGGGGACATGTGCGTTGTGGTGCAATGCCGTACACTGAGGGGACATGTGCGTTGTGGTGCAATGCCGTACACTGAGGGGACACGTGCGTTGTGGTGCAATGCCGTACACTGAGGGGACATGTGCGTTGTGGTGCAATGCCGTACACTGAGGGGACATGTGCGTTGTGGTGCAATGCCGTACACTGAGGGGACATGTGCGTTGTGGTGCAATGCCGTACACTGAGGGGACATGTGCGTTGTGGTGCAATGCCGTACACTGAGGGGACATGTGCGTTGTGGTGCAATGCCGTACACTGAGGGGACATGTGCGTTTCTCTGTGTTTTGGTGCAGTATAACCTCTGGGTCGACGTTTTCAGTGCAGATTTCCTATAAGCCACATGTGTCAAACACAAGGCCTGGGGGCAAAATGTGGCCCTCACACCTCTCCTGCAGCAACCCCCTCATCTCTGCTCCCCCCACCTTGTACCAGCAGATGGCAGCAGAGAGGAGGACAGAACTCCTCCTATAGAGCCTGTGCCTCTTGTTGTGGATTAAATAAAGCTTCTCCTAAAGGGAAACAATTTTGTTGCGCTCAAAAACACAATCATAACTCTCTTGTGTAATGCTGGGAAAGAGCACTTGTATATCTCCAAGTAACACAGACAGACGCTGGGATCACATTGAGCTTAGCAGAATCCTCTCTAGCATTATCAGCTGCTTTTATTTATACTGAAAACATGAATAACAAAGAAAGGTGGTGGCTTCAGAAACAACCAATCAGACACTTGTGTTCTTTCAAAAGAACCAATCACACACATGTATATATTCCAATAGAATTCCAGTAGTGACGTGTGCAGAACCATGCGGCCAGCTTCCTATTGAGACACAAAGTGTCTCAGAATGTGAACACTACTTACATGGTTCTGAACACGATCGTGTGCACATTCCCACCGCTACCAATGACGTGAGCCGTACTCTATCGTGGCTCAGTGGGCCATCATTTTTGTACGGTTATGCTATGGTTCCCATGTACGCAGATCTGTTTGCTAGAGCAGTCTCTTGGTGAGGCATGAACGAACATCCCTAAAAGAGCAAACAGATCCGACCGTGTCCATGGGAAGGTTTCCGCAGCCAGTGGTCTTCCACCAACGTCTGTATGTGCGAATACCCTCACATGAACGTATTACAGCAAAACTGACACTGGGGGACATCTGACAACATACATTAATAAAAATTTCCACAACACTCGCACCCCCTCGTCCCCGCTTCCCCTGATCTCAGCATTCAGCAGACTCCAGCCCTCCTTTGGTCCTCCTCCAGACCCTGCACTTTCAGCTTCCCAGTTCCGCCCCGAGATTCTTCCTGGCAGCAGCAGAAGGTTGGAGGGTGCACTGTGATGTAAGGGAGGGTGAGGGACTCTTGGCTTTTGATGGTGGGAGGGGGAGCTCTTGACATCTCACGTGTAGGGGGAGGGGGGGTGCTCTGGACATCTAGTCTTACAAATACATCCAGTCCTTTGAGGACAACCATATAGCTGATGCCACCCTCCATGAAATTAAGTTTTGATACCCCTAGAAGCCAACAGCCACCAGATCCTATGTACAGAGCTGATTGCTTTGCCGCTCGGCCTTGTAGATCACTTTTGCCAAAACGGTGCAAAAAAAAAAAAAAAAAAAAGAAAGCGGAGTTCTGTCTTCAATAATCTTCTGGGTCTGAATGGAAATTTTCATTCATAGAATAAAGAAGAGCGAAGGGCTCAGCAAGACGAATGCAAACAGCGACTTGTTACTAAGGAACACACGAGGTGCCCTGCAACAAAATTTCATTTCATCTCCAATGACTCCACACAAGTGTTTTCAGATGTTTGATTTTGTAGGTCAAATTCCGCCTTTGAGACAAATTTCTTAGAAAAATGTTGTATTTGGCCGGAGCCGCCCGTGTAATGCTGTTTGTCCTCCAGACTGCTACCTTCGCAGGATCACCCGATGTACCATGAAAGGCCCCAGTGTGTTCCAGGAGAGAGGAGCAGAACACGGCTGGGCCGGGCGGCAAACACTATTTTGCTAACGTTACCTTGGCTGGGAGTGCGGTTGGGAGGAGGACGGATTTGGATAGGACTGCGTAGGCTTGTTTAGCGTTTCTGATCTTATTTCTAAAATATACAGTTTAGGAAAACATGCCGGTCTCTAGGCTTTGATATGGTCAAATCTCCATTTTTCCAGCCCAGACTTTTTTTTTTAAATATATATAAATCAAAACGATGAATGGGTTTTGGCAGAATGTCTTTGGAAGCACCTGGAGAAATAACAGTTAGCTGGTCAATATGTCCGAAGTTTATTTAAAGCTATTCTGCCTCCTTTGTGAGTATGAGCCGAGAGGTCTTCAGCAATTCTGAGGAAGTCTGGATCTCTTGTGCCGCTCTACCTTTAAAGGGAATGTACACTATATGGGCAAAAGCTGGTGGACACCCGATCATCACATCTATATGAGATTGATGGACATCCCGTTCTAAAATCATGACCAAGAAAATGGAGTTGCCCCCTCCTCCCATGGCCATTAATATGGAGTCGACCCCCAATGATTATTATTATTGCAGCTTTAACAGCCCCCACTGTTCTGGGAAGGCTTTCCAAAAGACTTTGGAGGGTATCTGTGTGAATTGTGGCCATTTGTGAGGTCAGGTACTGATGTTGGATGAGAAGACCTGGCTTGCAAATCATTCCTTTTCACGTCATGGCCAAATGTATGTCCAGGACGGCCAAGTATAGCTAAGATACAGCTGAATGTTATAGAGATATTTTTTTACAAATGACATACAGCTGCTTTAGGCTTCTTGGTCATCATCAGTGCAGTGACACTTAGTGGCACCATCGGCTGTGCATAATTACAGCACTTTATTTTTTTGGCTGGAAATCTGTTTGAAGGCCACAATATCCCCTGATGAATGTTGCAGCAAGAAAATTTATTCCAGAAGGTTAGTAAATACAGTGCTTAGCAAAATAGCACAGTTCACAGCATAACACATACAAGGTTATGAGCTGGTCATGTCCTTCTGCAGTAGAATAACCATGCAATAACCATCATATACTTGAACAGAGTTCCTCACAGTGAAGTCCAGGGGGTAGGTCTGAGTACACAGGTGAACAGCTGGAGGAATATCTGGCCTGGTACCACAGGGGAGTGGCTGGAGGAGTCCCAGGGCTGAAACCACAGGTGAGTGGCTGGAGGAGTCCCAGGGCTGAAACCACATGTGAGCAGATGGAGGGTTTCCATGGCTAATACCACAGCGAGTAGCTGTAGGAGTCCCAGGGCTGAAACCACAGGTGAGTGGCTGCAGGAGTCCCAGGGCTGGAACCACAGATGAGTGGCTGGAGGAGTCCCAGGGCTGGTACCACAGGTGAGTGGCTGAAGGAGTCCCAGGGCTGGAACCACAGGTGAGGAGCTGGAGGAGTCCCAGGACTGGAACCACAGGTGAGCATATGGAGGGTTTCCACGGCTGATACCACAGGGGAGTGGCTGTAGGAGTCCCAGGAGTGGTACTACAGGTGAGCATCTGGAGGAGCCCCAGGGGTAGTATTACAGGCAAGCAGTGGCAGCTGGTGGTATATTTTTTTTGGGAGGGGGTGCAAACAATCCACCAGCCACCCCCCCTGGTCAGTCACCAGCCCCACACTTACCCCATTTAGGTCATGGGCTGCGCTTCTTCTGGGCGGCAGCTTCACCCTGAGGCTCCTCCTCCTGGGCTTCACGAGGGCTTCCCCTGCGTCTCCTCCCTCCTCCTTCTTGGCTGCCAATAGGATCGCTTCTCCTCTCGGCCAGTAGGGTGGCGGGTCTCAGGACCGGCTTCCTGATTAGCTGGGAGGAGAATCAGGAAGACAATAGTGAATATTAATTTGCTATTGTCACACAACTGGGTGGGCTCAGGGTGCAGTGCTCTGCACCCCAAGCCCACCCTTTTTTGAAACCTATTAGAGCCCCTGGCTCTAATCATGTGCTTCTAAAAAAAAAAAAAAAAACCCATTGGAATCCATGCGTCCGGCGCCCTGCATGTAGGTTAGGGGTTGGGCGCATGAATTAGGGCGCTGGTGCCCCTGCGCCCCGTATGGACGGGCTGTCACAGCAGGCAAGTGCTGGAGGAGTCCAGGGACTGTTACCACAGGCATGATGCTGAAGAAGTCCCAAGGGTGGTACCACAG